>JAQFZM010002550.1:0-13320 GCA_034695785.1 Galumna obvia | reverse complement strand
ATGGAAAAAATATTAAATAAATTATTCAAATATAATATATACTAAAATATATTAACATTAATTTATATAAATGTTAATAAGTATTATATTTAATTATAAATAGCGTAAATAATTTTATTATAATATGAATATTATTGATTTCATTTTTACCGATAAATAATTCAAATGTTTACAAATATATTCATTCATAGCTAAATAAAATAATTTAATGCTTGAAACAGGAACAGACTCGGTCATACTAACTCAAATATTTTTAAAAAATACTATAATTATTCCATTTTGAAAATACTTTATTCAACTATAAATTTAAAAACAAAATTACAAGTAATAAGACTTGTAAATCAGATTTCAAAATATTATGCATGTTTTAAAAACCTTATCTTAGAGATACAAATTAATTCAAGAGATAATAATAGATTAAAGCAAAGTTAGGATTATTATTAATAAAATAGAGTCATATTATTGTTTAGTATAGTTATCAAAATGGGTGAGAAATGAAGAAGCCTTGTTTACGTTCTCTGTACTGAGTGAATGCAAAATTTTTACATCTGTTTCCAGTTGTGACAACTTTTTATTAAATAATTCATATCTTTTCTCTTCATTTAAATGTGACAGTTGTGAGTATTGGTCAATTGGTTTTGATTCTAAAACTAATAGCCCTCCTGATTGGCTATCTGTTCCATAAATTACTGGTTCAGAGAGAGGGATATCAGTGGGAGAGACCACAAATTCTGGATTTTAATACTTATCCGGTTTTATAATGGGGTCAGTGCTCGCAATAAGTGAGTCCAAACTAATGTTGTTATTGATAGAATTAGAAATATTAGAATTTTTGTCAGCAATCATTTCTTCTATGAGAGACACATTATTAAGAACTGTAGTTATGATTTCATTTAAGTGGCTAATATTATCCATAAGAGCTTCCTTTGAGTGGCTTAAAGTGTACATTACAGAGACTTCATTAGAGATTTCTTCTATAACTGTGGTTTTCACTGGAGAGCGAATATTTTCTTTAATTGTATTGTCAGTTGTAGGAAAAAGACTAGTATCTGAAGTATTGTCTTCTGTGTCCCCAATATTGCTGTTGTTGTTGTTATTGGTGTTAATTGATTCATACGTTTTGAGAGGTTAGACAACTGAGTCAATTGTTGAGTCGATTGTATTAATATATTTTTCATTATTGTTGTTGTTGTTATTGTTGTTGTTATAGTTGTTGGCCAAATTGGCAACAACAACAGATTCATTGACAGAAAGTTTTACCGATCCGATAGTCAATTCTTCATTTGTTTTGAGGACTTCATCAATACTTTCTTGTTCCATATGTTTAACCCCAATAATAGAAGTAACACTTGTATACTCGTATCTGGTGCTGTCAAGTCGGGAACACCTGTTTGACCTATAACTCCAGATGTGCCTAATTCTTCTCTGTTGAGTCACTTCATTAAGTTGGTTATAGTATGGTCAATGAAGTCCTGTAATTTCTCTTTTCTGGTATTGTGTGTGATGGCAGTATCGATTGTTTTTTAAGGACCTGAAATATTTGTTTATAAAAGTAATTGTAATAATTGAATTGATTTGTTTGCAATCATTACTAACACAATAATTAGACTTAAATCAGTTGAAAGTTTTTTTTGTTAAAATAATATTATACCTTATTATTAAACAAATGAGACAAACATTAAAACTTTTATAAACTTTGAAATATAAAGATTAAAAACATTTAATTTTAAGTAAATAAATGTTAAGTTCTTTTGTATAAAATAATTGGTTTAGTTTGACTTTTTATCATGATCAAATGATCAGAGGATCAATTATATTATTTCAAATATTGTTGTAGGCATCCTGTTTATAGTTAGCAAGCACATTCTTTTAATGAATCATATTACTAATGAAGAGTTGCATATCCTGTCTAAAAGTATAAATATTGTTCTTGTTACTAATCAATAACTCTTTAGATTTTAGCTCTCTTTATGTTTCATTTAATATTCAGTCTAATAAATGATTTATAACTATGCACAGTTTGTGTAATAAAATGTTCTAGTTCAAAATGTTTAAATAAGTATTTTAATGCCTTCATTGTAAAAAGTGATTTTACTTAAAAATAGTATTTTTGTTTTATAAAAGTTATTTAAAGTCATTAAAAGTGCTTATTAGAGAACATCTCAAAATGAACAAGATCATATTTAGTTTAATTGTTATTGGTAATATTATTAAATTTAATTAAAATAAACTTTTAAAATTTGATTAAAGGATTATTTTATGTGAATTTGGATGTGCTTGCTCACTTTAATGGTTGTGAGAGGGGTTGGTTTCGATACAAAAATGAAAAATGCATTTATGTGTTCGATATCGACGCAGAATATAGTGAAGCAAAAGAGTACTGCAGTACAGCTTTTGGGGCCACTCTTCTCAAAGTTAATACAAAACAGGAATTAATGTTTTGGTCCTTTCATTTAATGAGATATTATAACCTCAGCTCTGATGTATGGCTCGATAAGTTTATAGAGGGCACAGAATTTGGAATTAATACCAATACGTCAATGTGTTTGGCCATCAAATCAAAGTATTCCTCTCACGAGGGAAGAGTCGGTCAAATAATATATCAAAATTGTGATAAAACACTGTCAACGGTCTGTGAAATTAGTGTCAAACAATTTAAAGAAAACAAAAATAAATTAAACGAATTTAATCCAAATGATGACCAAATCAGAAATGAAAGAATTAGGTCTTCCAATGGAAGTCTCTCTAATATTTTTACCGGAACCTATTATATATTGACTTCAAAGTTCAATAACACAATATTCACCAATGATGTTCTAGGATATGTAAGTCTATAATTGATCATGATAGATTTCATTATAGATCATATCAGAGTAAAAATCTGTTATTAATAGGGAATATGTGCTCTTGGTCAAAATGTCAATGATTGCACTAACGTTTATTCTGAAAATCATTTGGAAAGTTCGTCACCAAATTATTACATTTTCAATATGGCCGAAAATAACCTAGTAGAGATTCGTCGATTTGGATCTAACATTTTGTTTGTTATCAATAATAAACTGGAAAACCCTTTTCTTTTCAATTTTATTGGTTTCGAGGATGGATTAACCAAGGTAGGTAAATTAGAGTCTAACAATTCTCTTTCCACTTATAATGCTGAAGAAAAATGGCGAATCGATGAGCATGGTAACTCTGGTGAGAACAATACTGGTCTACAAATTAACTTCTAATTATTAAACTATAGGTTATTATGTGATTCGTTCTAATTATGAAAACTATACCCTTGGTGCTAAACAATTCACAGATAGAGCTAAAAAATATATTGGATTTGGTTTATATAAACAAATAAAACTCAACACAAATATTGACGAAAGATTCTTATTTAGAATTGATCTTGTTAATTATACCATTAATGTTGAACTCTATTCAATTGAATTCGATAAAAGCCTTTCAGATGTGGTGACACTAAATAAGAAAAAAATTAGTTTAATCGATACGGCGGTCATCACAAACAACTCTCCCGCGACTTTGATTCATGAGGTGACCCACACTAAACATTTGATTGAAACCTATTCAACTTCATATGGAATCGCTCACGAGTTTATGAATTCCTTTACTAATATTAATGATATTGGAACTAGCTCAACCAATACAGAGTAATTATAATTGTACCAGTATAAATTTATGTGATTGAGAAGATTTCAATGATTTCAATTTAACCTAGGACCACTTCCAAGTCATTCACAGAGTCTTCATCTGAGGCCATATCCAAACAATTGTCACAATCGATATCAACATTAGATTCGACAACAGATGAGAAACACTCTTCAAATACGGATGGGGTCAGAATCAGCGCTGGATTCTCGGGTTTTGGTGTCTCTGTTTCTGCGAGTCATAGTCACAGCTCTACTGAAGGCTCTTCACATTCTAACACTCATTCAACAACAAATGAGCAAGTAACAAATTACTAACAATCATTCTTATTAATATAATTGCAACTACCTAGTACATTCTATTGTATATTCTATTATACATTCCATTGTTTAACAGTCAAAATCAGAAACAACGAGTCGGGAGACATCCAAACAAAGACAACGAACTAATGAGAGCTCTCAAAGTCAGTCAATAGAGAGTCGAAAGTCTAAACATAAAACTAATCAGAATAGTATCTCATCTGATCAAAAAAGTGAGCAAGGTGGTTCAAGACATAGGACCTATAGTATTAATAAGATAGTAAATGTACCTGCTTATTCTGCTGTCAAGATCTCGTCGTACGCCAATTGGGTCGATGACCTCTCCATCGGTTTTAAGTTAATACTCAAGTTTTCACTCAACTCTATCAGACGCTCAACAAATGGTTTGGGCACAAACTCATGGCGTACTCTCGACGCAAACTTTGTTCAATACATATTGAAAGAGCAAAAATTTCCTGGTCAAATTCTTAATGAAAAAGGCCCAGATTATATTTATGGTCAAATTAGTGGAAACATTAGAGCCTCAGTCGGTTTGGAATCTGTTTTTAGCGCAAAGGAAATGAAATTATTTAAGTCAAATGTTGTCAATTTATTAGTTTAATCATAATAATGATATTGACTATAATTAATAAACAAAAATTAGTGTCCAAGCTCTATTATCTCAGTGAAAAAAGAAAATTAAAACTTTTATTCAATTTTTGAAATATTTTTGGTATATTTTTTGAATGAATTCATAGAAATTAAATTTTCAAAACAAAAAAATATTCAAAAGTTGAGTCATTTTTATCATTAACTCAAATGTAATAAACAATTAGAGTTAATCATCAAAATTAAAGTCACAATAAATGTTCCAAGAGTTATTCCAAACGCATTAGACTCCAATGATTAGAGTATAACGAGCAAGATTTTGAAGAGGGTTTCAGCCTCTTAAGCGCTGTTCTTTCACCTTTTAGATTGACCCGTCTTATGAGTGATAAGTTATGAGTATTTCATTTTCTTCATTGATTATTAAATTAAAACTTTTCAGTAAATTTCTTTATTTCCTTATTTCTTCTAAACTTTTTATTTATTAAAAATTCTTTTAATTAATTAATTTTCAGTTGATTTTTAACAAATTACAAATAAATTTAACTATTTTTACATAACTATTCAAAGGTTTCCAACAAATTCTTGTTTAGTATTTGAATTAAACAAAAATTACTTCACTTTTACTAAAACATTATTAAAATAATAACTTATTTAATGAAATAGTATTTAATTAAAATGAAAAAAAGGAAATCATTTTCTATTAAAAAAAATGTCGGAATAATATTTGTTTAATTAAAAAAAATGATTTCATTGAAAAACTTCAATAGAACAAGTAAGTAAGATCATTTTGAAATATTCTAAAAATCCTAATTTGATATAAACTTAGTATTATATATATTCTTATTGGCCATCAATTTGTACGGAAGTGCACTCTATCGCTATGACTATGACTATGACAATATGTATCGACGATTACATCCGCGAATCATTTCCTACGAAGTGTTGGATCAGGAGATGCCTTATATGACAACTGACTTATTTGAGGACTTATTAGACCCAAATATATCAACTAAAGAGGCGGACAGACGGGTCCCCAAATTAGAAGAAGGTATAAATCCTCGAACTATTGGCGGCTGTGCTGACAGTAAGTGTGCCAAATGTCTGGACTCATGTCGTAATCTGAAGAAATCAAAGATAGCGTACAATTCGATAATACAATACACATATTTGAGACTCTGTTCTATGGGCTGTAAAGAAGAGATGTAAGACTTCTCTCTTTTATTAACACATTTAATAGATTTAACTATAAAAATAGCGACTGTTTGGACAACAATTATTGTCTGCCAGTGATGCCAGAGAACCCTGATTATTTTGTTCAATGTTCCAACAAGTGCAATCTCTTCTTGGTAAGTTTCAAACTTGTTTAGTTAATGTGAACTTGCTCTTATTTCTGATTATTTTTCTTTAATAGATTGTTCCAAAAATTTTCAAAACTGGGAGTGTTAATAAGTGTCAATAATATATAGAACTTTTAATATTGATGAAATTCTGTATTTTACCAAGTGCAATTAGTTATATAAACAAATTCAATTCTTTACTCTAAAATAATTAAAAAACCAAATAATAAGAATAAACTTATCGAAAGTGAAATATAAATAAAAGCATTTAATCCCTTTTAAAACAATTAATTTGTATTTAAAATTACTTTTATGTGTTATATAGAAAAGTTCTGTTATTTATTTGACTTATTTTTATGCAATAAACCGGTCGTTGTATTTGTATTTCTATTTGTTATTTACCTGTAATTCACCGACAATTCTATTATTCATAACCTAATTATCAATTATTTATAAAATATTATCTTGGTCATAAATAGATTTATTAAAATTTATTAAAATAAAATTTGAAATATTAATGATGAAGATTTTAATCAATTATTATGTAAATCGTGGAAATGATTAACTGTTATTTGAAAACGAGGTTTGACTGTAATATTGATAAAATGCAATCAAATGTAATGTTTTGCAAAAACTGTTGCAAACAAACCAATGACTCGTTATTTTCAAAAATCGATAAAATATTAAGTTTTTAATCATTTTTTAATTAAATATTAAATAAATTTTAGTCTCAATTAAATTATTAATTTAGGAATTAATTAATAAATAAAAGACATGCCTTTGGAGTCGATAGTGATCAGTACCGGCATAGCCTTCGCTCTTTTGGTTGTGGCCTTTAATTCATCTCTTCATAAAATTGAAGAAGGTATGATCTAGCATATAATTAATTTTTAGTTAAATGTTTTTTAATTATCATATAATGTCATGAAATTATTTCGATAACACTTTTTTAATAATTATTTTTGTGTCAATATTTATGTGAAATAAGGTTTCAATAAAATAAGGTTTAGCATCGAATATATCCGTTCCTAAGTGTGTCTCTGTTTTATCTGAACCTTATTTTTAAAATATCTTATTTCAATGTTAGCTTTAAATTAAGTGAAAATCTAATGAATGAAATTTTGAATTTCTTTGCCGCGGGTCAGGACATGTCGGTGTCTATTATAGAGGCGGTGCTCTTCTCGATTCAACGTCGAGACCGGGTTTTCATATGATGGTACCTTTTTTGACAACTTTTAGATCAATTCAGGTGACACTACAGACCGATGAGGTTAAGAACGTTCCGTGCGGTACAAGTGGTGGTGTTATGATATACTTCGACCGCATAGAAGTGGTCAACGTTTTGCAGTCATATGCGGTGTAAGTCATCACTTATTCAATCATTTTTGATGATTTTCTTGTGGCACAGATATGATATCGTCCGTAACTATACCGCCGATTACGACAAGGCACTAATATTTAACAAGGTTCATCACGAACTTAATCAGTTCTGTTCTATTCATACTTTGCAAGAGGTTTATATCGATTTGTTCGATCAAATCGATGAGAATCTCAAGACTGCACTTCAAAGGGATTTGAATGAGTTCGCGCCCGGACTCTTTGTACAGGCAGTCAGAGTTACCAAACCTAAGATACCCGAAACTATTCGCCGAAACTATGAGTTAATGGAAGGTTTGTATAAGACTTGTCCTCAAAGTCTTAAGTTTTTAAGTCATTCATATTTTTCGGTTGAATTGATTCAAATAAAAATAAACGATATTTTCATTTGAAGACAATTCTATTTTTGTCAAAACTTTTAATCAAAGAGTGATATAAATATGAGTCAAATATTCAGATCTAATCTTAAGTATTGATTTCCAAATAAACAAATAATGAGTGAAATAAGTTAAGTGTTATATATTATTAAGACTTTCCTTTTGTTTATATTTGTATTATTGTCTTATCTATTATTTAAATATTAGGCGAAAAAACAAAACTCATGATATCAGCCCAAAGACAAAAAGTGGTGGAAAAGGATGCAGAGACTGAACGCAAGAAAGCCATAATAGAGGCCGAAAAGAATCAACAAGTTGCTAAAATTACCTTCGACCAAAAGATTATGGAGAAGGAGTCCCTTAAGAAGATGTCTATCATAGAGGACGACATGTTCTTCAATCGGGAGAAGATGAGAGCCGACGCTGAGTTCTATACGAAGGAGAAGATGGCCGAAGGACATAGACTTTTGTTGACTAAGGAATATCTTCAGCTCAGGAAATATGAATCAATCGCTCAAAACTCAAAAATATATTTTGGTTCAGACATTCCGCAAATGTTTTATGAGAGACACTCCACTTCTGACTCCGATTTTATTAAGATTAATGCCGCCAAACAAAGCACATCACAATCTGGTGCTGATAAGACCACTGCCAATAGCGGTTCTAAACAGACGAGTGGTTCCGCTTCTAAAGACAGATATAATTAATAGGATTTTTCTGACTTTTTTATAATCAATTTTTCATTTATTAAACAAAGAATTTTTGTAAAATTCAGATAAAATGTTATCCGAATTCTTATCATAATTTTTATCTTTAATCGGATCCGTTTACTTCGGTTTAAGTTTTCATTATTTCTTTTCATTCTTTCACTTAAACCATAAGTTAAGAGACATTTTAATTTCAATTGTTTTTTGTATTGAATTCTAGTTTTTTTTCGCTTAAATTTTTCAAATCAATTCAATTTAAATCATAATTTAATTTAGTATTAAATAAAATTTATTATTAAATAAATTAAAATTCTTTTAAAACAATTATTGCTTTAATTATTCAATAAATAAATAAAATTATTTAATAAATAAGTTTTTTAAATGATTTATAAAATAAATTAAAAATAAATTAATGAAAAATAAATAAAGAATTAATGAAATCAAATAAATAATGAAAACTATAATTCATTCAATGATTCAAATGTTTTTAAACATTTGTATGGTTTTAAAAATCCTTGAATTTAATGGTTTTTTGAGAAATTACTGATTAGTCAAGTCTTCAGATGTTTTGATAATAAATTAAATGATTAATGATTGAAATGAAACTTGAGATTAATAATCTTGGTCAAGTTTTAAATAAGTTTTAGTTTAACTTATCTATGATTTTGTCCAATTTGTTTAAACATTTTATGGACGAATTCTATTGTCTTTACGTATTGTCTAACTATGAGGTAATCCCTAAGCATTCTTTTGGACATTTCAGTTATATGTCTGTCGTCTTCAGGCATTATCGAGCGGTTTGTTTGTGTGAGTGACCACTCGTTTATCTCTAAGACGACAGACATCGCAATTCTTATCTCACATAAGATCTTATAATTGATTTTATCGATATTAATGAAGTGATGTCTTTTGATGGCCTCGTTATATATATCGTTGTTTTGCTCATTTTGGTCGTCCAACACCTGTTCCAACGCCACCGCAAACTTCTCAATGAATTCATGAGCGGTAATCAAAGCCCTCTCTGACTGTAAATTACAAATCAATTTATTTATTCAAATAATTTTGAATATAATTTGAAAATATATTTTAAAGAATCACTTTTTAAAAAAATCATATTTAAGAAAAACACTCTTACAAGATAACTAATTTCATCTATGAAAAAATTCACTGTATCTTGTAAATTTGCTTTAATTTCTTAAAATTAGGAATAAAAAGTTTTTTAAATAAAAACTTTTAGGAAAAAAAGTTTACAAAATAATAGATTTAAGACTAATCTCTTTGAAAACTAAACTTACAGTCATTTGAGTAAAACTTTGTTCCGAAACAGATATTTGTGGTAACCATTCGAAGTCAGACTTTAATCGTAAACTTTCCAAATCATTAAAGATGGGCTCAAAGTCAACCTATGAATTAAAATAGATTTTATTTAATTAAAATAAATCTAAGAATTTGTTGTAAAAACTAAATTTGAAATTCTTTAAATAAATAAGCAAGGTAAAATACTTACGAATTTTTGTTGAACATCCTCTGCATTTTTCAATGAAGTTAAGAGAAGTTTCTCTATTTCTTTAAACATTTGTTTAGTGAAATCATTTTTTGTTTGTGAAGATTCTTCTCGAGTAGAAAATGATGTCTTACAATGATTATACCATTTGGGTTCAGACTTAGAAGTACTTCTATAGACTCTATTAATGGGATGACCAAACGATATGACACTTAAAGCCAATAATGAAATCAATGTTAACATTATTGAGAACTTATTATAAGACAATAGTAAACAATTTATATTACAATAAATAATTAAACGTTAAAGAATACATTGATTTCAATCCTTTATATACATACCGTTTACTGATAAGCAGAGGTTGTGCTTAAGGCGAAAGTCGCGACTCTTGTTTACTAATACTGTATATCCGTTTTGGTCTAATTATCTATTGATTGAAATTAATTCAATTCTTTGCTTAAGTGCTCGAAAATAGAATAATGATTAGGAGAACTGATTTTTTTGTTAGAAATTTATTCTGTGCCGAAGGCTCAGACACTTGAAATGAGTGAAATACTTTTTCCAAAACATTAAATTTCAAGTTCTTTCACTCCAGGACTCGACTCTCATCCGTTAAAGCGTTTTATTATTTAGATATCAAAAGATATATTTTTTACCTAAACAACAATAACCAAGCTCTCTCTCTCTCTCTCTCTCTCTCTCTCTCTCTCTCTCGCTCCTTCTCCCTCTCCTTCTCTCTCTTTCTCACTCTCTTTCTTTCATCAAACATTAATTGACATGTTGAAAAACTTATCTAGTGACAACAAAATTTTTTAATCAAATTAATTCTAAAAATAAGCTCAGGTATAACGTCAGCACAGAATACGCAATAGATTTCATAAGTTTATGAGTTATATTATATAACTTATATAAAAAGTTTATCAGACTTTTTGTGAAATACCTTTCGATTAATTTTGGGCATTTGTTTTGAGAGCAAACATATATATATATAACATATTTAGAATTTTTTTGTTCAAATAACACAAAAAGTGTGAAAGTTATTGACTAAAACAATGATTTTTGAATTGCATTAATTTTTTGCAATTCTTTTGTCTTTTTATGATATCTTATTATATAATATCATATAATAAGTTAAGAATATATAATCATTTGTTATATAATTTGAAAATTAGATAATTAATTACATATTAGTTTCTAAATGGTTTAAAAACAAACTTAAGTTTTCCATGAAAATATGTTTCACTATTTTTAATTAAAGATTATATTTAATTTAATTAAATACTCGAGAGTTTAATTCAGTGGCGAATAGACGTCAGAGCGTCGGTTAAAAGCTTTTGAAGTGAAGGAAGTAATACTTGAAAATAATTAGTAGACATATATTTCAATAATATTTGATTAAATAATTGAATAAATTAATGTCTGACTTATGTCTTATGCAACAAAGTGTTCACAATACACGATCTGAATCACCAGGATTAATTATTTCATATTTATATGATAAGGGGCTAAATATAAGATAAAGTTCCGGTTCTCTTCTCTCGTCATATCATTTATGAACAGACTTTGAGTTAAAGTCCAATATTTACAAACAAATCACATGTTTTTTGAAGTTTCATTAAATCAATTAAATTATTTAAAATTTATATTTAATTATCGAAGAAATGCCGAAAAGAGAGAAAGACATCGAAATAATTGATACGAATAATAGAAATTTATTTGAAATAAAAGTTTACTCAAAGAATAAAAGATTTAAAAGTAAATCTCATTTTCAAATAAAATATGATTTTTTTGATAAAACAAATGACAACAAAATTACTGAAAACAAATGTAATAATCATTTGTTTTCTCAAAACAATTCCAGAAAAGACTCTTTTGACAGATTTGGTGACGATTTGACTGAATTTATATTAATTTTTTTGCGTTTAAAACAAAAATTTAAATATGAATGCGTTTGCAAACAATGGCAAAGACTTGTCTTCAGACAACAAATTAAATTAAAAGTGAGCAATATATCATCTAGCAACTTTGATTTTGATACAATCGAGGCTCTTCTCAACCGTTCGAACATATTTTTGCCAAAAATAAGTGTCGATATCAAGAGATTGGAGTTTGTGCTGAAGAAGTGCTCAAAAATGTCAGAGATTGACATTAATTTCAATAAGAGATATATTTCATCTGGATCCATATATTTAATTAATGGCTCATTTTTCGATGTCATCACTAATTGTTGTGATTCACTAAAAAGATTAACCATTTGTTCACAAATAGAGAACTTATCAAACAATCAAATCAATAGTTTTGTTAAAAAGTTTGCTAAAAGTCTGACTCATTTGAGGTTTAAATATATTTCCGATGAACTGATAAAACAGTTTTTTGTTTCGACAACTTTTCCTAAACTAATAAAACTTGACTTCAATACAATTAAGAGAATAACCCGCGAAGATTTGTTACACTATTTTATTGAAAATAATTGTTTTCCAAAATTATTACAAATCAAATACACTTTTAATGGTTTCGATGGCATTCAAGTGATCACTAATAAAGACTATCACTATTTGCATACTCTGGACATAGTCTTAGACACAGAATTATGTCCTCAACTCTGTGGAAGTGGTGTCGATAAAGCACTTCAACAAATATCGGAATTAAAACTATTAAAGATATTTAATGTTAAGATCTTTACTGAAGAGACAAAAATTAGTCCAATCGATGAGGGATTGAAACGAATCGCAAAAAATTGTTTGCATTTAATACGTCTCGACTTTATTATGGATGAAATCGTTTTAATTAATAAATTATTTGATATCTTTTCTCAATTTCGAGCCCTCGAATACTGTGAGATATCTATTGAATACAACACTAATTTAGAAGATTATGGATCTATTGAACAGTTCCGTCACTGTCTGTCTCTTAAGGTTTTTAATCTTTATTTATTTAATATAAGTGACACACATTTGTATGATATCGACCTCTATATCCCCAAAATGACTAATTTTCATCTCCGGTCTAAAACTGGTATAACTGACACAACTCTTCATTATCTGAAGAAATGCAAGAATTTAGAAGTGTTTGAATTACACACTTATGATGACAGCAATACTATTATAAACATAACTGATTCATGTCTTCGACAAATGATAGAGTGTTGTCCAAAGTTGAGAATTGTTTTGATTTGTGGTCCTCTAAAAAGACTTGTTTTTGACACAAGTCTTGAGAAAATTATAGAAAAGGCAAAACTCAGGCCTAAAGTCATACATATTTTTGGGTTTTATTCAGCCATAAAATTATGTAAAGCTATGGCTGAAAGACATAAAAAGTTTGAGGAATCGTCACTTCTATTGCCTCCAAATCTAAGACTCTTACCTCTCCCTCAATGGAAAGGTATTCAAAGTTTTAATTATTATTGTAATCATGAAATAGAGTTATAATAAATAAAACATTTATTTGAAACAATTC
>JAQFZM010002549.1:0-13324 GCA_034695785.1 Galumna obvia | reverse complement strand
ACACACTCATCCATTTCTATGAAAAAGACGAAATCTTCCCCTTAATAACAAAAGGGTGGAACTCCTGAGAAAGAAAGCACAGCCTACATGGTTAGTAGAGTTGCCAACGAAATATCCTTGAATCAAAGAATTTTAACCTGAGAATAAAGGAGAAATCAAGGATGACAAAGGAAATAGATGTATCAGATTTTAATACTTTCTAAAATTTTTAAAAGAAGGATCTATATACATTATTTGCAAGAGCAATAATCGAGAAGGTCCTGCAATGAAAGTGTGCCCTTGGAAATCAATGTGAGTCTTCAAAACTAATGGCTAGGCATATAGAATGAGTGATAGGCCTGTAGAATAGAATTGTAGGAATGTTGAGTTGGTGGTTGTCTTTTAATGGTTGTGGGAGCTTGAAGATTGGGTGTAAAGGCTTTTAGATTATGTGGTTGGGCCTGTTTAATGATTGGTGGGGCCTGAAGAGTGGATGGTTATGCCTGTTTAATGAGTTGGTGGGACTATAGAGTGGATTGTTGGACCTGTTTAATGGGTAGGTCGGTAGAATGGGCCAGTAGAATGGGTGGTTGAGCATGTATAATGGGTGGGTCGGTCGGTTTAGTGAATGGTTTAGCCTGTTTAATGCGTGTGTCAGCCTGTATAAAGGGTGGATGAGCCTGTATAATGGATGTGGGGGCCTGTAGAGTGGATGGTTGGGCCTTTTTAATGGGTGGGTCGGCCTGGATAACGGGTGAATGAGCCTGTATTATGGATATGGGGACCTGTAGAGTGGATGGTTGAGCCTTTTTAATGGGTGGGGGCCTGTAGAGTGGATGGTTGGACCTGTTTAATTGGTGGGTCGGCCTGTATAATGGGTGAATGAGATTGTATAAGGGGTGGGTGAACCTGTAGAGTGGATGTTTGGGCATTTTTAATGAGTGGGTGGGCCTGTAGAGTGGATGGTTGGGCCTTTTTAATGAGTGGGTGGGACTGAAAAATGGGTACATGGAGTGAAAAAATTTTATTCGCTGCATATTACTAGCGAGGGGGGGGTGGGTGCGAAACGATTACATATACTACACTTTACTACGTAAATGTAGTGAAAAACAACAGATCTAGTGTCGGTCCATAGATGCTAACGTTAAGGGTCCCAAACTCGTAAGGGGTGGGTATTTTCAAATTTTTGCCTCATAAGGGGCGTATTCCGGAAACCCACCTCCCTTATAGCCATCACTGGTTTTAAGGGATTTCACTAATTGATTAATGTCTTTGATTTAAAGGAATAATCGATGATTTACTCCCGACCACAGCCTTTGACACTCTTCTCGTTCTAACCAATTGTTTATCGATTTTTGTTTTGTGTGTATTTATTAATTATTGGGTTCTGATACCAACAGTGGCACTCCTGGCACTTCTTATATTTATCTGGATGTTTACAATGGAAACTATGAAACGATTGAAAAAAGTTGTGGGAATCGCCAGAAGTCCTATTTTAAGTCATTTGGAGTCAACATTAAATGGTTTGATTACAATCCGTTCATTCGGTGCTCAGAAAGAGTTGTCAAACAAATTGAATGCACTTCAGGACAGACACACAAACCTATTCTTTACATTTATATCTATTTCTCGTTGGTTTGCAATTGTTTTGGATCAGTTGTGTCTCCTCTTTATAATTGGTGTCACTCTTTCTCTAATTATGAACATCACTGATAAAGAAATCAATATTAGTGTCGTTGCACTGACACTATCGCAGGTCATGTTTTTATGCACTAATTTTCAATGGAGTATAAGAATGAGCGCTGAAGTCGAAACAAATATGACTTCTGTTGAAAGAGTGGCAGAACTTCATAAAATTGAGAGCGAATGTGATAATGAGGTCAAACCACCCAAAGGTGTGTTTATTACACTTTATTGTATTAAATATGTTTTAAATATTTTACTGTTTCTTATGTAAAGAGTGGCCAAAAAGGGGTCGAATTGTTTTAAATGATGTGAGCCTTCGATACGAAGGAAATGATTCACTGGTTTTGAATAATTTAAATCTTGAGATTAAAAGTGGAGAAAATGTTGGAATAGTTGGCAGAACAGGCGCTGGAAAGTCATCGATGATCGCCATTTTGTTTAGAATGACTCCGCCTTCAGGTCTTATAGAAATCGATGGCGTCGACACTTCAACCATAAGTTTATCACATTTGAGAAGAAACATATCTATTATACCTCAGGAACCGATTCTTTTCACTGAAACGGTTCGCAAAAATCTGGACCCTTTCGGTGAATATAAGGATGACCTCATTTGGGAGGTATTGGAAAGGGTTCAGCTCAAGGAAACTATAAATTCATTTCCTCAAAAGTTGGACCAAACAGTGTCTGAAAGCGGCACCACATTCAGTGTCGGACAAAAACAGTTAATATGTTTGGGAAGAGCTCTACTCAGAAATAACAAGATATTAGTCATGGATGAGGTCACGGCTAATGTCGATCCAAAGTATAGTTTAATATCTTTTAAGAAATAATTTCTATATTTTTATGAGTTTTGTCAGAACCGATGCCTTAATTAAGGAATGCATTAGGAATGAGTTCACTGATTGTACAGTCCTTACAATTGCACATCGATTGGACACAATTATAGATTACGACAGAGTATTGGTATTAGAGTCGGGACATATCAAACAATTGGATGCACCGCATAATCTCATCCAAGAAAGTAATGGTATATTTGCTTCAATGGTCTCAAAGACTGGAAAATCAATGGAAAAACACTTAAAAGAGATCGCTTTTCAGTCTTATAGTGAAAACACTTATCTCTAATTAAATAATTACTTTAAATCTTAAATATTTTAAATTTATATTAATAATATTTGTTAATCAAACTACTAGTAATATAAGTTAAATCAAAAATATTTCAAATTTGTTTACAACTATTGAGTATTTTCTATAAGAATTACAAACAATAATCTAATTTAGTAATCGTGTGATCAAAAATTAGACAAAAACAAACGCTAATTAATAAGATCTATCATTGTTTATAATATTATTAATTTTTAGATTTAATTTATTAGAAAATCAAAAATAAGTTCGGTATTTAACTAGATCACTCATCCACTTTAAAATATTTTGGTTAAACTTTAATTTTGTTTCATCGTTCTTTGTGGGACACTTTTTATTTAATTCTATTTCATATTTAAAGTAACCAATAATCATTTTCTACAGAAACTGAAATTGTTTAATGGAATTTCTGCAAATAAACGTTAATCGGATTACCCAGGGATGGCCACAGATAAAAATCATAGTGGGTGATATTCCATAAAATATTCTCCCGTTAAAGAGCGGGGTATGCTTTTTATTGCATTTTTGAACTACAATTTTTTCGTTCCTAAGAGGAAATGGTAAAAAATCAATTTTAAACTTTTAATTTGATTTTTTTTGCGTTTTTTCAGTCCTTTTACTATATTACTTATATTTTACACCTTTTTATTTGTTTTTTAGTAGAAAACTTTCGTTTATTGAAATATTTATCGATTTTTCTACTCTCCTATAGGGTGTATCTGACTTATCGCGATAGAGGGGTATTCGGGCTATACCCCTTCTGTCGCCATCTCTTGGATTACCTTGATATTTCACAATTTTCTAATTATATATATAAAGTTATTGACTCAATTTTGATCTAGTTTATAAAAATTTTAAAATAATTTGTTAAGTTTTTTTAATCTATTGAAATATGATTCATCACGAATAATATCAATTTACTTCGAAAATTTTTTAATTTCATAAAATATGGACAAAACTATAATTAGGATTTAAAAATACAGTGAAAGACCGATCATATGAAGTACCGATCTTATGAAATAACCTTTCTTATGAACTAAATCTAAAAACCAAAACCCATTCCCAGAGACACTAATGTTAATTAGAAACCGATCTTATGAAAACCGATGTTATGAAATGACGTTTGTTATGAAGTGGAAACTGAAACCAATACCACTAAAATCAATGCTTTTTAATGACCGATCGTATGAGCTAATGATAAAATAAAAATTAATATTATACCCAGGGATAGGCCTGGGGGGGTCATGCCCGGCACTCCCCCCTAGCCCGTGAAAATATTGTAACACAAAAATGCAATTAAAAGCTGACCTCCCTCTTAATTTTCTTATTTATCACTTCATATGATCGGTCTTTCACTGTAATATGATTCTCTAAAATATTAAAGGAAATACAGGCTAATGTAACCGGAACAGTAAAAAGCCATCACTGTATTTTCTACACTTTATTTAGTAAATGTACTGGAAAGGTTTTGCCTAATTATTATATAAAATTAATATTATTTATAATTTTTATTAATATTTCGATAATTATTTGTCCAAAAATCTTTGTAAACTTCTAAACACTTAATCAAGTCTTAAATATTAATACTATTATAATTTTAATTTGCTTTTATCTCTAAATAATTTGTTTTATTCATTATTACTTAAAAAAAAATTTTTTTTAATTATTTTTAAAATAAATTTTATTAAATTTTTAAAAATTTTAAATAAAATATTTAAAAATTTAATGACTTGTAAGGTACTAAATTTCCAAAATTAGGACTTCTTTAGCTTTCTCTGTATAAAATATAAGTTTATTTGATACATTTATTGCAAGATTATTATTATTTTATTATTAATTTCAAAAATTTAAAATCAAACACAAAATTAAATTAATATTAAACACTAAAGAGAAATTAAATTTAAGATATTTTAATCGAATATTAATATATATATAATTTTGGTTCATGAAACATTTAAAAGTTATATTTTCGTGGATTATTATATCTGTGAAGCAGATAATGTGCTTCGACTCCAACGCCAACACTATTGGCAATACTTTCCACAAATTTTTGGACATCTCTTCTCGATATATATTTATCCTTAGATTTTTGAATAACAACCTTGGTCTCTTTCTCGTAATCGAATCACAATTGTACCAGAGATTGTAATGCTTCTTCGGCACTCAAATTGTCCCAGACCATTTTTAGTGCTACAGCATTAAACATAAGTTCGGGTTTATTATAACTTTCATATAATTCTCTTTCAAAAGAGTAAATATCATTAAAAAGTGCGATCAAAATAGAAGCAAGGTATCGTTGCATAAGAGGGTCATGCCATTCCTCATCAGTTAACCATAAATTGTCAGAATATTCTACCATGGCAAATATAGCTCTCGTGGCAGCTGATAAAATTCTTATCTAAAACAAGCATGATAAATAATACTAAGTTAAAAATTATTCATAAAGTTTAGATTTGTTACACTGAAATACTCTTCGTAAAACTTGATTTGATGTCCTGTTTTAATAACAATCGTCTCTTTAATATTACCTTTCGCATATTTCCGGTACTCTTCCAGAAGTCGTTTCATCTGATTAACTTTATAAACTTTAGTCATTTCTCCGAATGCATTTAACTGAGTGATAATATATGGTTTCAAATCAGCAATTTATATAAACTCATTATTTTTCAAAACAATATTCATTGATCTGTCACAACATTTCATAAACTGACCTCATATTACTTTTGAAACATTATCATGTCGAGCTACATCTCCCCAGGGGCATTCTGTGTGGTCATCAGTAATGAAGAGTAAGAGCATAAATCTAACCAAATTAAGATAACGATTTATATCTGTACAGAATGGGTAAAAATGAGCCGCAAATTCCGGTGTATTTCTAATTTTATCATAAGATTTAGCCGACATTTGACTGAATTCGTATAAGTGATCCTTTAAATTTTTGACTCGAGGGTCATCCTTTTGAAATTATATATTGTATTTATTTCTGGAATTTTAATTTTACGATGGTTATTCATTTCAATGATCCTTTTTTGAGACATTCTAAAGTGATAGCAGAAATAATTATGATTTTAAATAAAATATTTACTAAACAATAAATGTTATACAAAATTTTTACTTGTTACAATTAAAGACAATATTAAAGAGAAAGAGTGAGAGAGAGAGAGAGAGAGAGAGAGAGAAATTAATGTATTACAAATATTAGAAAGGTGATAATGAGAAGAGTAGGAAAAGATAAATTTGAATTAGATAGTAAAATTGGAGAATAGAATAGACATAAAAAATGAATAAAAAAATTTTTTGACTTACATTTGAAGTTCTTATGATTTGAATTTTTATTTTTTGTTAAATATTTACTTCAAGTGGAAGATATGAATAGAACTAGAAAAGAATACATTTTATTAAATATGGATTAAGAGCAATAATACCACGTTGTTATTCAAAATTGCAGATTTGAAGATAAAGTGACAATATTTTTCTCTGTAAAATCAATTATTCAAAATAAAGTTTAATTAAAATTGTAAAATATTTTGAAAACATATTTAATATTACCGTATAACTTCACAAACACTGCCATGCCGGTATAAACTGAATCTGACTATATGTCAGTATACTTCAGTTTAAATAATGATGTATGTAAATTTTAGAATAAAATTGTTTCTTAATATTATAAATATTCTAAAAATATAAAGACATAAAAACATTTTTTGATATAGAAATTCATTAATATTCATATTTCTGAATGTATATACAGTCAACGCAATGCGTAACTGATTTTTTAAAATTGAGATTTTACAATGATAATCTTTTTCGATTTTTAAAAGTTTGATATCATTTTAAAGCTTATTAATTTCATTTTCTAAAATGTATCTAGATTTTTTTCGAATGATCTGGTTCATATGTTTTCTGTTCAATAAAAATTTAAGTAGCATTTTTCGTTGTTTGGAGCAAAATCAATCAATTCAAAGATCAAAATTTGATTAAAATTACACATTAATTATTTTTCTTTCTGAATATTGTAATATCAGATTGAACCAAGATAAAATAAATAAAGAGTTGCGATCAAATGGAATAAATTAATTGAATACAATACTTGTATATTTCCATTCATACATTTATCAGATATTTTTCTTTATTTGAAAATATTTGATATTCAATTAACTGCAGTTCTTTTATATGTTACCCGATTTCATCCATCTTGATGTCAAATTAAACAATAAATCTTCTAACCCCTAAAAAATTTTTCCAAAAAATAACAATATAATAATTTATTGAATATTACTCTTATAAATATCGTTTACAGAATTAAAATCGGTTCAGTTATTTTAATTTAATTGGAAAAACAGCTATTTCAAAATTTTTATATTTAGTCAATATTCCCAAACTCATTAAAGTTACCAAAAAGCATATTTTCAAAATTCCTTTAATTAAAATTTAGATAATTTTACCTTGTTTATTTTCCATTATACAAAATTTATTAACTTGTTTTCTGTTTGTTTGGTTGAATTTTTAGTGATGCATACAAAATGACACCTTTTAAGATGTCATATTAAGTTAAGTTGTTCAAATAAAAATTTTAGAAAATACTTTTTTCAAATTTTAATTTTGTACAAGATAATTTTGGAATTTTTTGAAAATATCAAACGGCTTAAGAATGACAGGGTGATTTGTGAAATTTTTCCTGATTTTTGGTTAACCTTACAAAAAATTAACAAATTTCCAAAAATAGCAAGATAATTTTCAACTTATTAATATTTTTGTTGACAAGGACAATCATTTAATAAGTAATAAAAATTCCAACACTAACCTAGATTAAATTGAATGCACAAAACATGAAATATTTTGCAATGTTTCTGTTTTGACTGTATATTCAAATTAAGTTGATACCGGCATGCCTGTGTTTGTGAAGTTATACCGTAATTTTAAATATGTTTTTAAAATATTTTATATTTTTAATTAAACTTTATTTTGAATAATTGATTTTATAGAGAAAAATATTGGCACCTTTATTGGCTAAAATTTACTGTTTGAAAATGGAGAAAAGCGAAGAGGAAATAAAACAACAATTGTTGAATATTAAAATAAAGGTAATGAAATTACCAAACCTATTAACACATCCCGAATCTGTTGAAATAAAAAAATTCATTTTGGATAAAGTTGGTTCCTTATTTGAAGATAAAATTAATGTAGAACAAATAATTGATGCTGCTCTCAAATGTTTTACAAGATCAGATTTTGATGTTACCGATTTCGTAGCACTTATGTTTGTTTGGACCACAAAATTGGATGACATAACGGCTAAATATGGAGTGACGGTATTTAATATTTACAGCCCTTTTGGATTGGATTTCACACTTTTCGTTATGGTTGTTACCATTCTCGAAAAGAAAGTCACACTTTTCGCACTGAGATTTACATCTGTATTAGAATAACAATAACAGAGCAAGTAAATCTTATTGTAAAAGGTGTGACGTTCTTTTCAGAAACGGTGACAAATATTACTAAAATTATGAAATCCTATTCAAAAAACTATAATAAGTAATATTTTTAAATAAAGTTTGAGCTCCACATATAAAAGCAACAAAAATAAATTTTGTTTTTTATCCTTTTATATTAATATCAAATTATTTTAATTTTTTGTAAATATTATGAAGTGATTATTATTTTATAAAAAATATTTAAATACTATTGTTTATATTATAATTATTTATGGAAAAATTTAATCTTGCTTTTCTATTTTATATTTAATTAGAGATGATAAAAATCATTGAATATTTAAAAGAGCCAGAAAGTTTTCTTGGTAATATAATTTTTGAACCGATTATTCTAGCAATGGTTGAGTCTGGTAAAAAAGCAAATATTAGTGGAGTGCTTATAAGAGAAATTTATAAAGAAATAATTGAAGCTTATCAAGCAACAAATTATAGCCGTTTGTATATTCAGGATAAAATCACAATTACGGAAGAGGATTATCTGAAATATCGAACAATTGTATCTGGTATTAAAGTCATGGATGTTATGTCAAAAATCGATTCAGGATTAGCCCTTGGTGAAGAATTAATAAATAATCAAGATTAAAAAGAATTTGTTCTAAATATTCTTAGATATGGTTTTATTCCAAATGATTTATATTCTCTCAAAAAGGAAATAAAAGAAAATGAATGGAAATGGAATTATGTCTCCATTAAAATGAAAATGAAAGGTTATTCAGCCCAGGAGTCAGTCAACGAAATCGTAAGAGAATTAGTGGTAATCGAAAATAATTTCCAGAAATATGGCGAAAAACTAAAGGAAATAAATAATGAAATAATTAACACATACGTCGATACTATGAAAAGCATTGTTTATGGTATTCTTCATTTCCAAATGACTGCAAAACGTTATGATTAGTCGTGGGACAAGCTCCTTATGTTCTGGGCAAGAACATTTAAAAAAATATAAAAATTTAAAAAAATTTTATTTTTGTATAACTATTATTATAACATTTAATTTAATTCACGAATACGCCCTAAATTTTATATTTATAAAGTTGTTATATTAATATTTGCTAAAAAGTTTAAATTAAAATGGATATAATTATATTTACTAAAACTCTTATTTAATTTTAAAGGCAATATTTAGATAATCAGCAAAATTTATGGTTAATTTTGTATTATTTGTACTTATTAATTTATTAACTTTTTTCATAATTTAATAATAAAGAGTATTTTAGGTTTTAAACGGAATTAAACAAAATCTAATGATTTTTAAAAGAAATAATATATAATAGGGATAAATTTCAATCCAATTTATATTTTTGTTTTTTATTTATGCATAAATATTTTTTTCAATATTTTTGTTTCTTTGCATGATATAAAATTGAATTATGAGATTGAAATATACGAATTAACCCTAATTTTTATTTGACAAATGAATTATTTAATATATTTCTTGAAAAATGATTTAAAATTACATTATTCTTACCATTAAAAGGTAAGAACAGGGTAAAACCTGTCTACTTTAATAATCGTTTTTGCTTTATATTAAATTTTGGTTACTCTTATCAATTGAATCCGGATCTATTGGTAATTATAAAATTATTACCTTTTGGAAAACATTATCCATACCCATATTATTATATTAAATATCTGGAAAATATTTTATACAAATAATCAAGCTTACATTGAAAATTGTAAATTTTGATATTACTTATTGATATTAATTGTAAAATTATTTATTTATTTTAAAAATATAATAAATTTATTTAATTTTAAACGTGGCAAGGAATCAGTTATCGTATATTTTAATTATAGACAAAAGTTACTTAAATATAAATATGTCACCAAAATATCTTTAAATAATTTTATTATTTAAAAATTATTTTATTAAATACAGGAAAGGCAAATACTTGGTATTCCAGACTACCTCCTTGGAGCAAAAAGTTAGAAAAATATCAATAATCAAAAATATTTTCATTAAATTGTTTAAATTTATAAAATGATATCTTCCATCAAATCAGTCGTTAGATGTCTGCTTTATATAATATTCTCAAGACTTACATATGGCTCTAAATATTGAAAATAATTGACTCGACTTTTGTCTGTAATTTGATAAATTTTGTAGTAAACTCTTAATAAGATCTGAAATTAATGAAATTTAGTTAAAATAAGATTCGGAATTTATTAATGTTTTAAACATATCTCACATTTAGGATAATTATTAGTTATAAAAGCCAATAATCGCTCAAACCATACAAAAACACTAAATTTTGTTAAAGAAATAAACAATTAATTAAAAAATAATATTAACTAAACCTGACGTCAATTGAGATATCAGTGCAGTTTAAAATCAATTGAATGTATTTTTTTCACTTCATTTATTATGTGTTATATCTCCAGTCTAGCGTTAGTGATCTTGTTTTTCATTAATGTGAACTGCAGAGTAATTAACTTTGTCTAAAGAATAGAAATTAGAAAAGGTTTTCATATTAAATTACTTACATATTTTTTGGTCCAAACATTTAATTATAATTTGGTTATAATTATAACTTTTGTAACAAAGAGTTTTATTTATTGTCTCATTTTAAGAGAAATACTGACAGGGGTTATATAAGAAACTGAATGAGAGTTATGTCCATCAATGAAAAAGTTTGTAGACATCTTTGAAAATTATTAAACTTTGACTGAGTTCTACCATTAGTTTTTTTTAATTGTTTGGTCTTATTTGACTTGTTATAGTTTTGTATGATGGATTTAGTTTGGATCGGATGTGTTTGAGGTCGAGATGAGATGCATTTCTCTACTGAATTTGTGTTTTTCGACGAATGAATGGTTTCAACCGAGATATTAGTGGTTATTCGTTGTTTGAAAAGAATCTTAGGTTGAGGATGAATTTCAGTAGTCATTAGGTAGACATCCATTCCAAAACCTCTCATAAATGAGTATCCAATGAGTAAAGTATAGTCAAAATTTTTGAGAATTTCAATACGAATTTTCAGTTTAATGCCATTAATTTGAATTTAGGTTATCGTTGAAACAATTGATTCGGTTATACCATTTGCGAATTTACACTTAATCCGAGCTCTAGTGTAATATGTGAGATGAAGACTACGGGCGTATGACTCAGACATTAAGTTAACTGTAGAACAAGAGTAAGAGAATAGTAGTCTTGTGACCGGTGACAGTTCCAACTTTTGTGGCAAACATATCCGAAAGGTTGAAGAAAGCCATAGAGTGACCGATCATATGATTCGATTTTGAAGAGTCTTCAGTTGAATTTTGTAATAAGTTCTCTGAAGAGTTCTTTTCTTTTACTTTAGGTTTGATCTGATTGGGATTCATTTTTGGGCACTCATAATACCAAGGATAGGCCACGACACCATTTGATTGGCAATATTTGCAAGGATAATTTGGTTTTCCTTGAAAGCGATTCCAATTTTATATTTGGAAGTGGTCGCAGTGATCAATTGTACAATTATTAGAGTGATCACTGGAATGAGAAGAGCTGTTAATATTTTGAGGACTATTTATTTGTTCCACTTTAAGTGCTTTTTGAAGCCATATGTCTATTGAAGTGATTGTTGCCAAAGAAAGTTGTGTTTTGTATAAATCAGGACATCCGTGGGTGAGTATATCCGAAAGTGTAAGTGAAGTAATTTCGAGAAGTCTGAGCTTTTCATCGAAGTAAATTTTGACTCTTCCTGAACGTTTTAGACAACGATCGACAGCTGCTACGATAGGACTGACAATTGGTGTCCCAAAACGCTTTTCAATACGAGTCCTGGTTTCAGCCCAAGTAATTGTCGCGATATTTAGAGCAATGTTTGTCGCATAGAAGTTAAGGGCTTCTTCTGAGAGGTAGGACCCAAGTTTGGCAACTTTAAGATTGTTTTCGGTAAGTTGGAGACCAGTGATGACTATGGCCTCGAATAGATTTAACCACTTCTCAGGTTCGAATGGTATATAATATTCTCGACTATTATTAGGATCCATAAAACGTTCCGGTTTGAATTGTAAGGGATCAGGGTATACATCAGGTTCTCAAAGTTGTGGATATGATGAAATAAAAATTTGCGTCCCTGATGGAATTTCCATACTTATTAAATATTATATAAATAATATATAATTGTTGTTAATACTATAAATCTATTATTACTTGATAACATCACATCCTCCATACATACACGAGGAATTAATGTTAGCGGTGGTGCAATAAGTAATGTTTCGTCAATGACTGCACACAAATACTTGAGTTTATGTAATTTATCATAAGTACTATCAAATTCTTTCAGTTCTTGGAATAGTTTTTGCTGACAGTATTTGTTTAGACACAAATAGTATATTATGTGACAAAAAGCATAGAGAATTGTATCAAAACCGGCCAAAAACCATATTAAAGTCTGGGCTAACATCTCCTCTTTGGATAAAACAATGGATGGCTCTCTATCAGTTCTATTATTAGGGTTTGTATTCGAGTTAATCAATAATTGCAGGAAATGAGTTCTCTTTTTAACTGTAAATCAAAGAAATAATTAAACAAGGTTTGGGGTCAAAACGATTACATATACTACACTTACTATGTAAATGTAGTGAAAAAGAAAAGTGATTCATACGAAAAAACAAAATCCACTTAAACCTCCACTATGGAAACTGGTCGGAACCGAAGATTAAGTTGAAGTTATAGAGGGGTTGCCATAATAGAGGAAAAGTATTGGTAGAATTCTTATAATTATTGGTAATAAAACTTTTCATTATATTTATACAATTATTTCTAGTATTTTACTATAATTTATTTAAAATGAATTATTTTTTATAAAAATATAGTTATTTTTTATAAATTATTTTTATTTAATTTCAATTTAGTCATTAAATTCTTAATTTTTACAATTTTATTTGAAAAGTTGAAATACTAGAGGTTCAGTCAATGCTATTGGTTCTCAGATTTAGTTTCCCTATCGGAGTATTGGAGGGTTTTAATAATAGAGGTTTTTTTTATAATTTTTTGTCTATGGAAGTGAATCGGGTCCTGGAAATCAGTTTCC
>JAQFZM010002548.1:0-13324 GCA_034695785.1 Galumna obvia | reverse complement strand
AATTAAAAATATTCAATTAATTAATTGTAATTAAATTTATATGAGTGGTCGCTATTAACACCGGTCGCTATTAACATTCCTTGCGTTATACGATATAATGATAAAAGTTCTGCTGGTTAATTTTATGAGCACAATTTTTTTAAAAGATCATTTATCTTTTTCTCATTTACTTAAATTTTTTGATAAATAAATATTTTTTAAATTTCATAGAAGAGTTATAATTAAAAAATAAGAAACAGATTTCATCATTTTTATGTTCTTAAATAAAAAAGCTTAAACCTTTCTTATAGACTCTTGGATAGTAGTGATGGCCAACATTCTTGTCGTTTGAAAATATTAATGGAGTAATTAAACGAAGTTTCACCTAAAGATCAGTCAACTTTTATTTGACCAAAACTATCCTTAACTGTTATCCTTTAAGAATTATATTAATAATATAAAAATAATTCAATTCATATATAATATCTGAGAATTGGAATAATTTAATATTTTAAATTAAAATTATAATTATTAAAATATTAAAATTATATAAATTTTTATAAATCTATGATTAATATGAGAAAAGGACTAATAGTTGTCTCTACTTTCGATAATTAATTTTGGTTTATATATTAAATAAATTTTATTATATAAACTTTTCATTAATTACTTATTTCAAACAGAACTCATTTCGAGCAAAATTTAATTTCGAAATGACTTTTAATTGGGTTTCAAATGTTTTGCCCATAAATAGAGTCAGTGATAATATTTTCCTCTTTAGGAAGACATGTATTTTAATATTTATGATTTTAAAAGAATTCAATGGCCAAGAGCTTAATTGCATAACAAAAATAGATTTTTGATTAAATTATTTTCTTATTGTAGAGACTCTTTCTTTAATTAATTAATCCAGTTTCATAGCTAAAAGTACCAAATTCCAAAAATAAGATATTTTATTAGACTTAAAAGTGTAACGACTTATATGCTTATCTCTCGGCAATAAACTTATTCCGATTCTTAAATATGTATTCGAAAAAATGTGAAAACATTGAATCCATTTTATTTAAATAATTTAGGTTTAGTCAACACATTTCATACTATTATAAAAATCCATATTTTGGTTCTCTTAATCCATTTCTACTAATTTTATGGAATGTTTACTAAAATCTCTTTTTTTAAATAAAATTTGTTGCACTAAATGTACAAAAGAATTGCATATTAAAAATGTAATGATTTTACTAAAAGTGGGTCTCAGCTAACGATACATTATTTTGAGAAAAGAATATATTTTTGGTAAAATCACTTAAAAATCAAATAAATTGACTTTCGATTATCGAATACTAATTTTTACCAATTATTTGAAATATTCGGAGAAAAAAACTTATAAAATATATTTTTAAAAAACCAAAAACAATTTAAACCAAAAAAACACTTAAAATATGTTTTTCACTTAAAAGATTGATTATATAAAATGATTGTTCAGACAATTTATTTAGAATTCGTTTTAATGTTTCAAATTATAATAATTTCCACGATTTCCCGTTTTAATACATGTTAGTTTTAAAATGAGCTTGTTCCATAACAATATTCAGAATCATTTCTAGAAATAAATGTTAGATAAAAAATACATGTTTCAAAATTATTGGTTTTTCCCAAGATGTCTCAGGTTTAAGTTATCAGAATTAGTTTAATAACTTATTCAGACGTTAAATCATTAAATGTTTTGAACGATTAAAATAATAGTAGAAAAATAAATAATATTAAGAACAAATTAGCGAATAATTATAATTATAAACTCTCACTAATTAATAAGCGCTCCGAATAACTTCAAAATTAATTCTAAGTCTGTATTTAATCTTCAAATAAATTTTGGGTTGAATTTTGAAATTATTGCCATAAATTAATTGCATTCACATTCACTCCTCTATTGCTTTAGTTATTGCGATAAAATCAACATTATTTTTAGAAACCGTTTTTGAGGCCTAAGAAACTGATTCCTTATTAATCAAATCAAAAGAATCCAATTCTCAAAACTAACTAGTTATTCAATGAGTGCTCTACATTTTCTATCTTTAATTTCTTTTCCAAAGGCTATTGTGTTGGGAAAGGCTTTAATTTGTTGCCATTTGTTGCCTACATTTAGTTTAATTGTTTTTAGGAAGAATTCAATTTTAAATCTATTTTAATGATGAATGAGTTTAAACTTTTACTAATAATACTTTTACATCGATTATAACTTTTATTTTTTATATTTTTTTTCATAAATTCTTTGGATAAAAAAATAATGAAATTTAATTTCAATTAATTTTAAAATCTTTAAAATCAAAGTCTTTATATATTCTTCTCAGTCAGTGGTAAAGAATATGAATTTTCAATTTTTAGTTAAGAATAGTTTTGGTTAAAAAAATCTTTAAAATTCAATATTCAAATTTGATTAATGAATTCAATATGAATTTAATTTTTTATATTATATAAACTTTTAAATTATATTTAAATTTGAATAAAATTTTGTTAAATTTAGTTTTGGATTAATTTGATTCAATCGATGAGAATTTCAGAAAAGTTGATTGTTATCCCTTTGGCCAACTTATTATATTGTGTAAAATGAGATTCTAAGCCAATCGTGAGTCTCAACTCTTATCATTTGTGTAACAAAATCTCAAAAGAATTAAGTTTTGGCCTCAAATCATTTCAAATCATTTCAGTAGTCATTAATATCGACAGTTATCTGCATTAGTTTTAATCAATTACTTCTATGGAAACAATTTTGTCGATTATTCATATTATTATAATATAAATACTTTATTATAATAGTATCCCGTTTTGAGAATTTAAAGATTATTTGTGTTAAGTTCGTCACGAAATCTTTCCTTTGATTTTCTGGTTTTGAATTTATGGAATTTCGGACATCCATTCAATTGAACCACTTTTTGATCAAATCATTTATCTTTTGTTTCAATCAATAATTAAATTATTATTTTAATCACAAAAATTGATTTCATTTTAATTTCTTTTTTTTAAGTTAAAAATTACCAAACTTATTGAGAATATTAACTTGATGTAATTTAATTAATAAATTAATTTCTTATAAGACAAAAGAGTCATTTTACTACTTATTTATTAAAATTTCATTTTTTATAATTCTTTTTCTTAATGAGCTTTTTGAGTAAGGACATTTTTAATTTTAAAATTGGCTAAGAAGGCAAGGACTGAAAGGTTTCTAATCTTGTCAATTTGACAAGTTTATCAAAAGTCTATATTAAATTATTGTGAATATTATTGAATTCTTTGTTGATTTATTCATTTGATATACATTTGTATAGACTCTACAGAGTGATTGATATAATTAAGTAATCGGATAATCAAAAACTAGGATAACATAACATCCGTCTGTTTATAAGATGAGTCATTAAATTGCATTCTTTATTATAGTATTGATTTTTAGATTTAGTAAATTAGAAAAGTCAAAAATAAGATAGGTACTTAATTAGATCATCCACTGTATCTTAAAACTTAAAAAGTAACACTTATTTTGAACTCAATAACTGTCAAAAAGTAATTCAATGATACCCTTCTCTTATGATTTTTGTTATGATAATAATTATTGCATTTTTAAGATCTTATTATAATTCTTAATAATTTTATTTAACTCTACGATAAGATACAAATGAAAGTTAACTTTATGTTACAAAAATATATACAATTTCACTAAAATTGTCAAAATATCTAAAAAAGTTGAAAGAATTAGTAGTTCTGAAAAGTTTTTCATTCAAAGGAATTTCATTCCTAAATAGTCCTCAATATGTGATTCGTAAATATATTTAATCTGAGAAACAGAGGACCTGTTTTTCGACTATAATTCCGACCTCTAATAATGATATCAAAAAGTTTTAAGAATTGACTGAATCCCTATTGAAGGACATCTGTCGGACATTTGAGTGAAATGTTTTGAAACGCGTTTTATATTATGAAAAGAGTGAAAGAGTGAGCACTCAATCAACGAATGAATTGAAAGTCAATTGTTATTCATTTTAATATTTATTATTAGTTTTTAATTAATTATTTTTTATTAACACATTTTGTCGTTAAAAAATGATTTAATTAAAAGTCAAGTCGTTTGTCATTTGTTTTCATTTTAATAATGAAAACGATTTTAATTTACAAATATTTCAAACTTTATGTGTTTATAAATTTGCAAGATTACAATTAATCCCAATTCATTTATTTGGAGCCAAATGGGAGTTAACCGGAGAACAAATATTCTTAGTTTTCAGGATCAGGTAATCAGTTATCACTTGTTTTAACATTTATTCAACATTTTTAACGATATTTGTATTTCAGCCGAAGTTAATAAAAGCTATTCTTCTAAACGACAAACATTTAGTCAAACATTTGGCTGAAGACAAGGAAGAGGTCAACAAATGTGATCGCATGAGAAGAACTCCTTTACACCTGTGCTCTGCTTTGGGTAATACAGATATCGCACAGATTTTGATCGATTCAGGCGCTCGGGTTAATGCCCGCGACAACGATTGGGTCAGTCCTTTGCACAGAGCATGTTGTAAAAATCACGACCCAATGGTTAAACTTCTTCTGGATAATGGTGCCGATGCCAACACGAGGGACCGCCAATGGATAACTCCTATGCACGTATGCGCGGCTAACAACGGTCTGGAGTGCGCCCGAATACTATTGCCTTTCATCACTTCGATCGATGCCTCTGATCGGTACTTAACTTCTTGTTATCCTTATTTGTGTTATCCTTTTCTAATAAAATGAATGATAGGTTGGGCGCAACGCCTTTACATCACGCAGTCTTCAATTCACATTTGGATTTGATATCATTTCTTCTGTCAAACAGAGCGCAGGCAAACACTTTTGATAAATGCGACCGAAGACCTATTCATTACGCGGCAGAAGTGGACAGCACTGACGCCATTAGATTTCTAGTAAATAGCGGCGGAGCAGAAGTCAATGTTAGAGATAAGGATCTGATGACACCATTACATATCGCGGCGACTAAAGGGTCAGTCAATGCTTTGCAATTACTTTTGGAATTGGGGGCAAAAATTGATGAAATCGATGCCTTTGGGAACACTGCTGTCCATTGGGCGGCTCTTAATGGACAGGATGACATTCTCGATGAATTAATCTTAAAAGAGGCAAATTTATCGTCCGTTAACCACAATGGTATTACTCCTTTGCATTTGGCCGCTTCTTCGAGTATAGGTGCCAGTACTTTAGATGTGTTGCTCTCACATCAAGACTTAATTGATGTGAACGCACGCGACAAATATGGCAGAACTCCTTTGCATTTAGCGGCCAAATATGGTCGACACAACCTGATTGTTGATCTGATTCGATGCGGTGCCAACACTAGTATTGCAGATAAAGCTTTGGCGACTCCTCTGCATTACGCCTCGGGTTCAGGTCATACTACAGTCATTAAAAATTTGATCAGTATATCGGACTCAGAAGTCAATTTGATCGACACTCACGGCATGAGTGCATTACACTATGCATCGATGGCCGGCAGTTCCTGTGTATGTGAGAGCCTGACCAAAGCTAATGCCAATTCCCAAATATGTGATAATTGGGGCCGAACTGCACACTTTATGGCCTCTTATTCTGGTAACAAAGAATGCCTTCAATTGCTTATGCCTTTACCCGACAAAACAGTCGATGCCTTTAACCGATCTCTACTTCATTATGCCTCAAGTGCTCAGACCTCAGATTGTCTCGACTTTTTGCTGAAGAATTCCGAAGAAAAATTTGATTTAAATCTTAAAGATGTAAATGGTTTGACTGCTTTGATTTGTGCCGCTTCTAAAGAGGAAGACGACTGCCGTTGTGTTGATCTCCTCTTAGAGTTTGGGGCAAAACCTGATATTTGCGATAACAATGGTTTTTATGCCTTACATTACGCCGCGGCCACTGGTATGACGAGTGCTGTTAATTCCTTAATAGCGGCTCACGACTGGAAAAACGTAAAAATGGGTATCTGTCCAACACATTGCGCTGCATTTTATGGCAAAGAAGAAGCGCTTCAGAAATTACTTGAAAGTGGTTTCCAAGATATTGGACCCGCACTCGAATATGCGATTCTCAGAGAACACAATTCTTGTGTTAAAATTATTTTAGATTTTTTGATGAATGTCTCGAATATAAAATTCAGTTCTCATATCATCAATCAATCGGTTTTAGTGGCGGCACAGTTCGCACTTCACGACACACTTAATGTTTTGCTCAAATATGTTAATATTCTGCATATCAGTGACTCTCGCGGGCGAACACCACTTATGTTGGCTGCACTTAACGAATATGGGGCCGAATGCGTTGAATTGCTTTTGCAAAGAAAGGCTGACCCCAACGCAATTGATAAAGAAAAAAGATCAGCACTTTTTTATGCCATTTATTCCGGAGTTGAGGAGTCAGTCAAATCCTTACTCTCTTTCGGAGCCTTACCTCAGATACCGTGTATTAATGGGAAGACTGCTTACCATTTCGCTGCGGCCACCGGTCATTCGGAAATCCTTTTAGCTTTACTTCAATCTAATGGAAACTTTTCACCCCAAGCACTGACTGATTCAGAAGGACTGACTCCTCTCCATTGGGCTGCACTTAAAGCCCATCCCGATTGTGTCAGCACACTCTTAGAATTTCAAGACTCTTCTAATATTTGGGGGAATAGAATAACTGCACTCCATTTATCGGCGTAAGTCTTATATTAATCATATGAAATGTGACGTTCAATGTTTTTCTCGATATCAGTTTCTCTGCAAATGTCGAATGTCTCGAATACTTGATCTCACACTTCGGTGTTCGAAGTCTTTCATTAGTTGACAACAAAAAGCGGTAAAATTAATGAATTATTTTTATTTGAATTAATTTTCAAAAATATTGTATTTAATTATCTCTTAAGATCTGTTCTTCACTTCGTGGCGATGACTAACTCTACGGCTGCGACCAATTTTACAAAAATAATAGATATTCTTATATCTAATGGATTGGACATCGATTGTACGGATAGTAAGGGTCAGACACCTCTGATGTATGCCTGCAAACGGGGAAACATTAAAATTGTGGAATATTTGATATGTTTGGGAGCGAATGTGAGGGCAGTGGACAACAATCAGAACACATCTCTCCATTTAAGTTGCATTTATAGTCAAAGTGAATGCGGTCTTAAAGTTGTTGAGAAGTGCAAACAACTCGTGAGCGCCACTAATAATGAGATGAAAACTCCTCTTCATATAAGCGCTGCCAATGGTTTAGTAAATTTGACTCAAGAATTACTGACTTCTGGTGCGTCAGTTAATGTCTACGACGCCGAGGATTTAACGCCATCGCTCTGTTGCGCCAAAAATATTGATGTGGGCAAATGTCTTTTTTTAATCGAGACAATTATGCTGAGCGAAGTGGAACCACGAAAATCCTTGTGTGATATGGAAAGTGCCTCATTCGAAACGCGGCAATCGTTAATAAAACGAAAAAGTGCTCAAATATTTTGTGATAAGACTCCAGACGTATCTCTCAATAATATATCAGACCATCAAAACAGCTCAGACTCCGATTTCTATTGATTTTTACTTCTAGTCATTCGAAAGCTTTCTTTGTGGGTGTCGTCGATATAGTGTTCACTTTCGATATTTTAGATTTAATTTTTTTAATAGATTTTTGTTTTTCCTTTTCTTCTGAACCACACATAAAACGACTGATAACTTCAATTAATTCGAAGATAGCGATGAAAGAAAATCCCAAATAGACTCCCAAAATACCTCCGATTCCACCCAAAAGAGCCGTCAACTGAAATATATTCCAATCGTTTGTTTTAATTAAAATGTTTTTAATTATCGAATAAACAAACCGTATATTTTGGAAACTGATTTATCTCCTGATAACTCAATGATTGAAAATATATCACAACTTTTGCGAAATTCTCTCTAAAATATTAATAAAACTTTAAAATACATTTCTCTTTCATTTTTTTCACTTTTCTTCAGCGGAAGCATCTTTGTTAGGCGAAGAGAGGGCTGAACATTGAGGCAATTCCTTTCCGGTGGACACGAATTTTTCGAAACTTCTTTCAGTACAACGCGGCGGACAATTGCAGTTTATTGTCTGATTGTAATACATCTGACGTATCATTTCAGTACACTCTTCCTGTGCTTTAATTTTTAAAAAAGAAAATATTCTGTAATTAAAATACTGTTAAACCTTTGAGTTTTAAAAGAGATCGCAATCGAAAAACACTTATTTTTTAAGTTCAATGATTTTAGGAGAAAAGGTTTTTTGTTATAAATATTTTATATAATGTAAAATAGTGTATATTATTAGTATGATCTTGATAACATATTTAAAGGAGGAACAAAACAATACAAAAGTAAAACAAAAGCTATAATTTCTTGAATCAAAGATTTTAAAAAGTTTTTAAACCGAAAGAAAAGAGAAAAAGATTTTGTTTGAAACTTAGGTTAAGAGTGTTAAGAGTAATGATAAGTACATCTATTCTTTCTGGTGTCGCACTGAAAAACTTCTGTCTGGGGTGGAGGAGAGGATGAACTCCAACACTTGCAGTGCAAAATTGTAAAACTTTGAAGACAAAGTTTTAGACATATTTGACTCGAGTAAGTTTCATAACTTAAATGTTTGGCCCAAGACTTGAGAGCCATATCCTGCCAGTCATCTGAACACTTGTCAGGATATGGAGCCGGAAGTCGTGTAATGTTAACTAATCGAACGCCAACATAAGTGACGAGTCCGGGCGGAACGTGAACTGAATCCTGATCAGGGTCAGCTCGAGTGGCGCTGTCGTGAACTATAACTTTGGCCCCGGCCTCTCGTGATGTCGGCATATACTGATCCGTTTCCAAATCTAAGGTCAACTCTAACCCAAATTTAGGTCCAGTGAAACCTTTATTCAAATAATTATAGTTATTATTATTATTATTAATCGATAAGTGTTTACCCGAAAGAGCGCCCGTCGTTTCGTTCAATGAATTATTGTTATGTAAGTGAAGATTATATGTAAAACAATTTCCATAAGAATTATAGAAAAAGTCAGAAAAGTCTTCAGACGGATAACAGTGACGACCAGCGAAATAGCACTGTTGGATCAGATGCTCGCTTTGGTGACCGATTGCTTTGGCCTCCAAAGGATCGTTTTTAGCCAACTCTGCCAACCACGATGACAATAGATCCAAAAGTATAAACCAGGGCGTTTCACCTTTTTATCATAAAACTATTATTCTAATTAACTATTAAATGAAAAGCCCTTTAAAATTGGGTTTTTCTCTTCGATTGAATTTATTACAGTTTCCAATCAGTTGAGTAAACTTTACTGAATATTAAGTAAACCATAATTTGGTTTAACTAAGAGATATAATAAATTTAATTTCTTAACTCAAATGTAATATATTTTTGTTATTGAATTAACTTAATTGAAATAAGCAAGCTACTTTACTTAATTGATTGATGACTGAAACTTATTTACGAATTAATTGATTAAACCTTTATTAATGCTTCCTTTAAGTGAGTCGACCCACGGAGAGGTACACTTCGATATAGTGTTCGCCATTTTTTGAGACATTTCTTGAAAAAGTCCGACCAGTTTTGGAGCTTTTAATAAACAGCCGCCGCTCTAAACACTTGTTTTTTTAGATAAAACATTTTTTTGGTAATAATTATTTACTGTGAAAGTAGAGGTTAAATTAGACAAGGTGTTTCTTAATTTTTCAGGCATAGCACTCTTGGCATTTCCTGAACCCAATCGACATCCCTTTAGAAATCAATTAATAAAAGCATAAAATAAATTTGAAGATCACTTACCGTCACTTCAGTGAAGGCTCTCATAAAAAGTGAGGGCACGATATCAGCCGACGACGAAATATTAAATCCCACGATATTTGCGATTTGAGTAATTATTCCATCCATAGGACCGCCTCCTTCTGAAAACGATTTGACTGTGTCTTGAATACCATTAATGATACCACCGATTCCACTTCCTTTAGTTCCGTCTCCCCTCACGAAAGTTCCCACTTCTCTGACTGTTTTTACGACATCTGATAAATTTATTTGTCGTTTACCTTTTCGTCGCACTTTTGTCGCATTTTGAGGCTTTTGTTTTGCTTTTGGCTGAGGTTTAGGCATATCTGTGGTCTTAGTAGTGGCAGAACCACAATAGAGACGCCCCTTTTCCAAGAGTTCGTCCAACATCTTCGGCAAAATTTCGTATTAAATAATGTTTTCAAAAGATTTAAACAAATAAAACCTTTGATATCTCACAGGAGTCGAGTAAATCACCCAAATTTGCACAAAGAATTTTTGCCACGTTATGAGGTTTTTCTATTTCCTTGTTATTGCAAAATCTACCACGGTGCACTGCATTTAAATTGCAAACAGTGACCGCTGGAAATGGTAGGACTCGAGAATCTGCGATACGAACGCTAACAGAAACCGGAAATTGTGTGTAATCTTTCAACATATCTATTAAATCACGAATTGTTAAACTGAAAAACAGAATAAAAACAAAGGCCCAGACACCTTTTCGAACACCTTTTGTACCGAATATATGAGAGAGACCCGGAACTCCTGATTCTGAGGCCAATTTAGTTAGTTTTGAGCCCATACTCACAAATTATTTGATATACTTTTAGTTAAACAAATCTATCAATAATTCGTATATGAGTTACAAATCATTTCACTGAAAGTAATGAAAAAGATTTCACTGATTTTCCATTAACTAATTGAGGAATTGCTTTCCAGTCTTTCCCTCCCTTTCATTCAATTAATGTTCAAATTAAGTAATTCATAAAATGAATAACAAATCGATTATATTTTCTTCATAGAGAAGAGTAAAACAATTTTCGAATAAATGAAATACATTTTACCTCAGATTCTGAGAAATACTAAAAAAAGTAAATTAAGTGAACAAAGTTTTCCTATAAATTGAGTTCTCTTAGTAGAGAACCCATTATTCTCTATGGGTCACTCATAAGTTCAGGGTACTATACTATGAGAATTTGCCCCTAGTCACTATAAATCTTTGATCACTATAATTATGAGCAACACTTTTATTAGAAATATTATCAAATTTCAGAGTTTCATAAATGAACTTAACTTAAACTGAATTTCTTTTTAACTTTTCATAAAAATCAGTATTTTGTGTCAATACTGACAATTCTTTTACTGAATTATTAATATGTGTTCAAGAATTTCATTATATTTTCTTTAAACTTATCTTTAATTTATTTAATTTTAAGAATTAATATACAATTTTTAAAACAAAGAATATATAAAAAGTTGTTTTGAAAACAATTTAGAGTATTAGTAATGAGTGGGAGTTGTTATACAACGAATGTTTTTGCGAACCACTGAATGAGCGATTAAATGGTTCCTACAGTTTGACTTAAACTTAAATACTTTTCCACAAACGGCGCACACGAATGGCCGAACTCTTCCCAAATGGTCTTCAATGTGTTTGCGAAGAGTTGTCATGTCTTGTGTCTCATTTAATTGATCGCAGAGTCGACAGGAATACATTCTTTCGATTTCTTTAATGTAAACCTCTTTTGGTGACATCTTTGGACTATTAGTTAGTCTTCGAGTCAGAGTTGGTTTTGAGTTCTGATGGATATTTGGTATTTGAGGGTTTGACCAACTATTGGACATTGAGTTCCAATAAATAGATTCTTGGAATCCATGGTTCAAATAGTGACAGCTCTGCAAATGTCCAAATGTTGGACACCACCAGTAATGGCCCGACTCTTGCGCTGACTTTTGTTGTGTTTGTCTCTCATTAATGTTTTGGTCGGTATTTATTTTATCCAAATTTTGAAAATCTTTGTCCGAAGAATTGGTTTCACTCATATTGTGATCCATAGAAAGTATTCTTAACTCAAATAACTTTAGACTAAATTAACTGAAATTCGAATTGAATTCAATAGAAGTGAAGTCTCGCGAAAAGCACTCAATTTATTGCTTCACTTATTGTTACCTCAAATATAAAGTCTATCGGAAAAGATTGTCCTCACTTTGAATAATGCGCTCAAATATAGGAGTTATGCCATTCTTATGGTGTGCTCTCTGTGTGTGGGAGTTATCATTGACTGTGTGTTGACTTTTCTGTACTTCTACTCAATGCGTATAATCTCTTCTCAAATGAATTTTGTTTTTATATTTTGTTTTCAATAATATTTTATTTTCCGATTTTTTTACAATTATTTTATGAAATCTTTTGTTTCATTTTGTGTTCAAATCAGTTATGAGTCAAAAGTGAATACCAATAAAGAGATCAAAATCACCACAAATTAATTATCACAAAATAATGGCCCGAAATAACTCTTCTATCAGTTCTATGATTTCAAACATAAATACAAATAAAAAGACATTTAAATCTTATATCGATTTAGAGGTCAACACTTGTGAAGAGCAGAACAATACCGATGATGTGAGACATGTTTAGTCCATTACTTTTTAATTTAATTGTCTTTAACTCAGATGTGGACCAGTTTTGATGAAAATGGAGTTTCAACTGATTTAAGTCGAATTCGAAGAAACTCTTCATTTGTTTTTGAACCCAAAGATCACCGAATAATAAGTCGAAGCACTTCTTCTATCGGAACACTTCTAAACGACACCATCGATGGCGTCAATTATTTTTATTCTCAAAGAACTGGTATTTGTGGTCAATTGATTCTTAAAGGCAATGGATTAATGTTCTTAAGCTATACCTCACAATCAAATGAAGACAACTATGAAATGAAAACAAATAGTTTATCGCATTTCATACCATTTAATAGTGATAAGAGCGCGAACTTTGAAATCGATTTATTATCTGTTTATTTGGTAAAAGAGTCTTTTGACCAAAACTTTATTTCGGTCACAATATTTTGTTCAACATTTCGACGAATTCGCTTTCAAATCAAAAATAGTGAACAAACGAAACGAATTGTCGACAAATTGCGTCGATTCACAGCTAATACTTTTGATAAATATTCAAAACTAACGAAATCACTAAAAGATAACTACAGTTATGTATTAAAAGCCGATTGGAATCAATTGGAGTCTCATTGGAAGGAATGCTATAAATTACGAATAACTCAAACCAATGAGAATTACCAGTTGTGTGACTCTCTTCCGCAGTCTTTTATTGTTCCCAAAGCTATAACCGACCAAATGTTAATCTCAATGATCTCTACCCAAACCAGAGGACAAAGAGTTCCGGTCGTCTCCTATTTATATCCACAAAATGGAAATCTTCTGTTAAGAAGTTCTGCTTTTGATAACTTTGAAGATTTGAATTCATTGCTGAGAGATTTTATTACTCCTTTGCGACAAATTAATG
>JAQFZM010002547.1:0-13328 GCA_034695785.1 Galumna obvia | reverse complement strand
TGACATGTGTAAATAGTGTGACCACCTCTTTTACAAGTAATAAAGGACTAAGCATGGTGAAATCAAGTACTTATCAACCAAGCAACATACAAGATGAATATTTTAAAAATGTTTATTGGAAATAATTTTCTATATGCATGTTTATTTATAGTGTTTTCATAAACCCATTTGTGTGAATATTAAATATTCTTCTAATGTTTTATAAAAAAACATTTTCTTGCTAAAAATGATTAAAATAATTTCATGATCTAATATTCTGTCATTAAAATTAAATTTCTTAAGATAAATTATTTGTGTGATTAAATTTAAACTAAAGATTCAAATCAACAAAACGCTCAAATTTATTTGTAAAAATTTGTAAATATATCAACTATATTTTTTTAAATATTGTTAAATTTCTGTCATAAAAAATGGGGAATTAATGAAAAGACTTGTATTTTGAAATCATTCTTTTAATCCATTTATAATATTTTACAAAAATTAAAATTAAATTTGATAAGAATATTTTTATTCATTAAATAAAAATTATTCTATTTGTGTTTTATATAATTGTATTAATTTAATGATTTTGAAAACTAACTCCAAAATTTGAGTTAGATGCATAAAATATAAATTGTAGTATAATACATTTTATCTGTTTATTATAAAGAGTTTCCACTGAATTGCTTTAAATTATATAAAATAATATTTAAAAATTAATCATAGTGAATTTTAATGAAAAAATGGAAAAGAATTTTATAGTTATATTTTTTCCTATTATTCATTTTGATTTTAAAAAACTGTAAATTTATCATAATTATTGTCCTTTATATATTACAATTCCATTTATCTTAAGTTGGGCAAGACATTTAATGATAATTTAAATGAAACAAATTAATTTTATTTCATAATTTAGTTATTTTTTAATGTAAATTAATAAAAATCATACAAGATGAATATTTTACAAAAGTGTTTATTGAAAACAATTTATTATATACAGTTATTAGTTAAACGTATTACACTCGTTTTTCAGCTCTAAAATCTAAACGAATTAGAATTTTAAAATTTCCATTAAACCCCAACTATGGAATATACCTACCAATATAAATATATTAAAATCAATGTTGTACCTAGTACAAATTTTCTGTAATTTAATACCTACTCTCAATATCAATATCTCAGTTTTCAAGCAAGATTATTGAGATATTTTTATATATTTTGAACCAACATAAAAAATAATTCGACAGGTATATTTTTGTTTTTCAATATTCTTATTTATATTAATTCAATGAGTTTGAAAATTTGAATTGATCTTGCTCATTTACTTCTCAACCAATTTTGATGAATTGAGAAAAGTTTAGTTCATAATTAATTAAGGTACTTGTTTGCCAAGATTCATTAGAATATTCCAAAAGATTACAAAATAATTGGTATCAAGTTAATTTATTCCAACTAAAAATATAATCAAGTATTTTAAAAAGATTCCTATGCAAGTTAGGGTTTCCTTGTTTCTAGTACATTGTAATTTGATATGTGAGTGATTGGCAATGATAGCAAAGCCCACCACTCCTTTTTTTTCTATCAAAATGGCGAACTTTCCCCTTTACTAACAAAAGAGTTGGAATAAATTGAAAAATATCACAGCCGACCACTACTTTCCTTTTCAATCAAAAATGTTAAATTTCTCGGTTACTAACAGAGAGGTTGGTCAAATGAGAAGGTTGTCTACCAGCATTTACGTTTATTTCAAAAAGCAAAATTTTCCCATTACGAACAAAAGTGTTGGTAGCCAGAGAAAGATATCACAGCCGACCACTCTCTTACGTTTCTTTTAAAAAACAAAATTTCCCCGTGACTAATAAATCAGTTGAAATAAAGAAAAATATATCTCAACCTACCACTACCTTCCTTTTCTATCAAAATGTCGAAATTTCCTTATTACTAACATAAGAGTTTGTCTCTAGAAAAGGAAATAATAGCTTACACACACTCCTCCGTTCCTATCAAATAGATGAAATTTTCCCCCTACTAATAAAAGGGTTGGTCATAAGAGAACGAAATCACAGCCTACCACTATATTCCGTTCCTTTCAAAAAGGCGAAAATTTTTCCGTTACTAACAAAAGGGTAAAGTTCCAGGGAAAGCACAGCCTACCAATTCCTTTTTTTCTATTCAAAAAGATTAAATATTCCAGTTACAAACAAAAGAGTGAATTTTCAAAGAACGATAGCACAGCCATTACTCTCATCCATTCCTGTGAAAAAAAAAATTTCCCCATTACTAACAAAAGGATTATTTAAAAGAGATGGATTTCACAGCCTACCATACCTTTCCGATTCCATCAATATAGCGAATTTTTTCCATTACTATAAAAAGTTGTTCAAAAGGTAAATTTTTAACAGCCTACCATTTCCCTCCTAATTTATCAATAAGGTGAATTTCTCATTTACTAATAAATGAGTTGATCTCAAAAGAAGAATTTCTAAGCCTAAACAAACTTCTTCTTTTTATCAAAAGACGAAATTTATTCGTTACTATCAAAAGGTTGGTCACCAGAGAATATAAGAGTTTACACACACACACGCACACTCTTTAATCAATGAAAAGTATTATTGAATCAATTATAAAGATCTGACTAAAAATTAATCAAATTTCATATACATTCAAAATCAAAAATAAAATTTACTTTCTTTTCTCACTTGATATTATAGTGACCAGAATTATTTATTTGATAAGGATTGTACTTAATTTGATCACATTTGGCATCATAATTATCAAGGATTAATACGAAATATAAATTGTACTTATTTTATAAAATTAAAATTATAACATTGTGGTTATTTAATTTTATAATTTAATAAAAAATTTTATAATATTATATAAACTATAGATTTCAACACAAGATATGATTTAAGTAAAGAACATAGATGGCTAAAGGAACCGACCTCAGGGGGTATCAGAGGGGGGTATTTTGGGTCGGCTAAGGGTGGTATTAGGGGGGTATTTTGAAAATGACCAAAAAATCCTAAAAACGTATACAACGTCGTTTTTATGCTGTTTTCTGATGTATATGAGTATAATTATTCATATTTTAACGTATTTTATCAAATTTTATGCATAAAACTATGAATTTTTGACAAAAATTGCCTTTTTTAAAATTTTCTAAAAAAATTTTCACTATATTTTTAACTTAATAACTGTAAATTTGACGTTTTTACGCGTTTTTATTAAGTTTTAAGTTATTTTTCATAAAAATTACAGCTTTTTACTTATTTTTCTCTTAATTTTTACTATTTTACGACAATTTTTCCGAATTTTTTGCCTATTTTTCCCCTTTTTCTAGAGATGGGTCCCTAAATTTTCGACTCAGGGGGGGGTATTTTCATAATTTTTCGTCTCAGGGGTGGGGGGTATTTTGAAATACCCCCCATTTAGAAATCTATGTTAAAAGAGTATTTAAGTTAATTTTTTCAAATTTAAATAAAAATTTGTATTTATAAAATTAAACTTCTACTTAATACTTAGTTCGAAGGTTTTAGTAAGGCGTCAATTATGCTACTCAACTATATTTATAAAACAATTTCCTAACCTTTAAATAAAAAATGATATACATGTATGTTTATTTTACCTAGCTTCTTTTCATTAGTGAATAGACAGTATTTGTTATCATAAAATATTCTTGTATTATTATTGAATATATTCTTATTAAAATATTTTTATATTTAATTATTTTATTAATTATTTTTATTGTTATTATGCTGCTTTCTTATCCTTTATATTATCATGATATTTGAAATAATATACATGTATAATGAAATTAATATAATGAAGTATAAAGAAATTTTATTGGTTCTGCATTGATTTATGTTTATAAATGGAGGAAAATGCTTGTCCTTATTTTGTACTAACTTTCAAATTAGAAAATAATTATTTTTATAAAAATTACCAAGTCACACTACTTCATATATTGATATATTTATTATTAAACACTTATTTTCAAGCTCTAATTCTATTCTTCTTTTTATTCCTGGGAACTATAATGATAAGATAGGTAACCCATTTATTATGTATTTAAATTATAAATTGAGCTTAATAAATGTTTATTGTGCAAGATTAATTTGTATTACACAATGAATGGTAAAAATTTTGTTTTAATTTAAAGATAAGTTTAAATAACATTGAAAAAACTAGGTAATATGAGACATTAATACAATATTTTAACTTTGATATATCTTAAGAGAAATTTGCAAATATAAGTTAATGATTATTATTTTAATTACAAACCTGGTTTTTTTAAGTTTTATGTTAAGTTTCACATTAATTTGGTTTTTAAAAAGTGACTTAATATGCGAATAATTACAAACAACTTAAATAAATTGTTTATATTCTCAAAAATAAATAATATAAATGAAAAAGAAGTGAAAATTATATATATATATAATATAGACATGAGATGACTCATTTTAATGCTTTCGATGTCATTTTTAAAATTTATTATTTTTAAGTCATATTTAGGTTTGTTTTCGGGATTTATTATTCTTCGGTTGACTTCATCATAAATACCACTTTCTCTCAAACTATCGATTCTTAAAAAACATTCAAAATATTAATTATTTTAATTTTAAATTATAAATATCATACAATAAATTTAACTTTTTATGTAAATGAATATTCGGTATACTAATATCAATAATAACAATTGGTAAATTGTATGATCCTTTTTCTGAAATATGGTAGTCTATATCTTCAACAAAACTCATATTCCTTCCAAATATCATACGTTTATATAATTCCATTTCATTTTTAGGTTTAAAAATGACCGAGTTTCCTTTACGTATTGATTCAAAATCATAATTATTATCACTAATCCTATTCTCTATTCTGTAATAAATATCTTTCGCAACTGCATTATCTTTATCGTCTTGACAATCGTCATCCCATAAAACTCCTACAATATTTGTTCCTTTTGAATAATCTAAATAAATGCATTTCATCATTAAAAATGCAAAAAATGGTTTATCTAAATCATATCTTCTTATTTGTATATTCAAATCCTTCCGTTGATATAAGTCTTCAATTGAATCAATCATTTCTATGTGTTGTCGACTCATAACTCTATCCCTTAAAATACCCGCAAATGCAGACAATAATATAGTGCACGACATAAGCCAAACACCTGACAAAATTTTATTCGTTTCATTAAATCGAAGCGAATAATAATCGGATAAAATTATGGATAAATTTGACCAAAAGTTTTGAAAGAATTTTTTAATAGACTTTTGAAAAATTGCTGAAAATAATGAGAGAAATAGAATGGATGCAAATATTCCGTAATAAACGTTAATATCAAAACACATTAATTTATTGAATAATGATTTGTTTACTAAAAGAATGAAAATTTATTTTAATTACTATTTTAAATATTTCCCTTTTACTAACTCTTCCTTGTCCTTGATAAAATTCTATCCTCTTCACTATAACCAATGATATTAGTTATTTTAGGAATAAACCCTATATTATATTCATTCATATACACCTTATACGCATGCAATAATTTAATGAAAGGAGTGATTGATAAATTTATTGCAATAAAACTAAATTTTTTTAGCATAGTTGACAAACACAGGTCATCATGAGGAATAAAATATGTCCTAGACAAAAATTATTTTCAATTAATTTTAAATAAGTTTTAATCTAAAATATTAATTTTATAAATATTTTATTATTTAATAATTTACCTTGTTTTTGTAAATTTCTCTAAAAATTTGATAAATAATATCATGGATCCACACCATATGCAGTTATCTAGTTTAAATATATCGGGAAAACTTGTTTCACGTAAAGAGGTTACATGAAAATATGTATTATTTTCTGTTAAATTATTATAATCAGATATATTATGACAAAATAAGTTAATTAGTTGAGGATTCCTTTTGAATTCTTCCATTATTTTCAATTATATACTATAAATTTTACTGTAAAAATAAGATATTTATTAGATTTATTTAAAATACCTAAAAATTCTAATAATCATTAAATCACATTTTTCATACAATTTAGAGATATCACATAATTCTATTAAAACTTTTAAAAGTCATTCAAAATTTTTAAAGAATGTGATTACGAAAGAAAATTATTATTATCAGATGTATTATTACAAATATATACTTACTAATGAATACTGTAATATATAAATTATTAAAATTTATATTATATTTGAAATAGAGGTAAATTTATGATGAATAGATAACACTATTTATACAATTAAAAGTTTTCGCAAAATTTAATAAACGACAATCAAAGTATTAAATTAAAGTATGAAACTAAATATGTTGAAAACTTTATTGTATTGTGGATAAAAATTACTCTAACTAAAATCTCAAAAATATGCCTTTAAAAATCTTTATTGTATAAAAATTATTTCACCAAACTTTTCTAAAATTTTCACTTTACAACACCAAAATACAAATGAATAGAATATTATAGAAGAAATACCAATAAATTATTCTAAATTCAAGCAGAAAATAATTAAATTTATTGATTAGTTTTATTTTTTTATACTATTTACTTATTTCACCTTTGTAGATGAATTAAATCAATAACAAATTTAATTTCTAACATTCGATGTCCAAATTTTGTTTATATTATATAATTATTTGAAATAGATTTTATGATTATTTACATACATAATTCAACATAAAGTTCAATTTTTTTGACATATTTGATTATTTCATTACCATGGCCATTATAAAAAATAAAATGTATTACATAATCAAAACAATTTTTAATATTTGATTAATTTATTAAGAAATTAATATTGTTTTTCGATTTTGTCAGAACTCGATTTTGGTCAGCAAATTTGCCGACACCGTCAATTGGCCAAAATTGAGGCTTAACTGTATTAAATACATATTAAATATTAAGCTTCAAATAATTTATTTATTTATTTTCTCACATAGAGTAATGCTAGGTGAATATATTTATTATCAGATACTTAAAGGTATTTTTGGTTTACATGGTGAATTATAGTTAAACACAAAATTAAAAATATTAATTAAAAAGTTATAAATCATTTAAGTAAAGTCATTAATAGAATATACTTAAGGCCTGCGATGTATAGGTATTGATAGAACTCATAGCTATTCATAGGAAACAAATCATAGCAAAAGAACCCGATATGATGTCCACTCAATTTCTCAATAAAGTTCTGTATTTTCAATCGAATTTTATCTCTTACTAGGAAACCTCTCGGATATGTTGATGGCTTTTGATAAAAAGAAGACCATGGTTAAATCCTTTATGAAAAACTGATTCCGAATCTATAATCATAATTTGCGTATGGCCACTCTAACTATTAAAATACCATGGTCAAAATCTTTGAAAGATTTTTAATAATGCTTTCAAAAAATGTATAAATATTAAACTTTAGCTAAGTGAATAAAAATGTTCAACTTTAATGAGTAAATAAATTTTACTACAAAAACTCTATTGATTTTTATATGAGACACATTAGTTTAATATTATTTTACACTTATCAATGTTATAAAGCACAGTTTTTAAACTAGCTAGAGTTTAAAGTTTTTGATAGCTTTTCTAAAGCTTTATTAAAAATCTTTCAAAGATTTTGACCATGGTATTTTAATAGTTAGAATGGCCATACGCAAATTTTGTTTTCAGATTGGGAATCAGTTATTCATAAAGAATTTAACCATGGTCTTCTTTTTATTAAAAGCCATCAGCTTGTCCGAGAGGTTTCCTAGTTAGTTTATATCTTTTAATATTCATAAAATAATAGAGTCTTGAATATGGTTTGTGTGCAGAACTACTAATCCAAGTACTCATTATATTCATGTAAACCACTGCCCAAAAGCACAGACCAAATATGAATCCACAAGATATACGTCCGTATAATGTTGTATCTCTTTTAAAAGTGCCATAAAGTAAACATTGCAAACCAATGGTTGAGATGTAATATATTATGAAAATTAATTTATTGAAAAAGTGATCAAATTTTTTGGTCACAATTTCGCAATAATTGTGTTCACGGATTGTATACATTAATTGAATTAGATTTGAATTTTTGAGACTTAACTCAATTCTTTGATTTATTTCTTTTGAGGTGAAAATTAATTTAAATTCTTGAATATAAACATTATTTCTTACCTTAAATACAATCAATTGTCTTAAAATAATTAAATGTTATTTTGATTTTCTTAATTAATAGTATTTGCTTTGTATTTGTTCTTGGATTAAATAAAACCTTGGTGAAATTATCTAGCTCCATATCAAAATGAGAATATTCTGTCAGTTAATAATAATATGCTTAAAACTATTAAAATATTTTAATATCGACTTATAAATCGATTTATTCTGAAATAAAAAAAAATTTATTCCACGAAATAAAGTAATTTAATTTAATTTAATTAAAGGTTAAAACTATAAAAATCAATGATCTATATTAAAATATTCATAAAATAATAAAATCATTTGCATAACAATATTATTGTTATATTAAATATTGAATTAATATTTGTTTGAAACTTTATTTCAAATATTAATCTCATAATATTTAAATATTTTAAATTCTTATAAAGGATTGAAGATTTAAACTGATTAATGATTAATCATTTATATTTCTTATTAAACACTTAATTTGATTATACTTTAAATATATTTTATTAACGATTAATGTATCGATTTATTTCGAAATTAATAAAATTCATTTCACGAAATAAAGAAATCTTTATTGAATTTCAATTGAATTTTGAAAAATCAATACTATATATTGAAATATTCATTTCATTATAAAATATATTAATTATTAACTAATAATTAATTAATTATTGGAGGCATCCTGTATATAGTTATCTAGCTAAATTTTGTATTATTACTTTATCCTGTTTATATTTTGAAAACTTTTACAATGTGTAACCCTTTGCTGTAAATTCAAAGTAAATCCCTAACTATTTTGTAGTCTATCTTATGTAATAGTGTATACACTATTTTCTCTATGTAGAACTTTGTGCTTGATCAAATAAATGTTTGAGACTACCAATTCTATGTTTTTATCATTATTTCAATGCCTTCAATATAATATTTTTGAAAATATCATAATTAAAATATTTTTAAAAATAATTTATATATTGTGACATACCTTGTGTTAGAATATTTTAATGTTCTCTTTTCTTAAATTTTATTAACAAAAATGTTTTGGTTTTTGCACTAAATGTAAAAAATGGTTTCAATTTCTTGACAACATTAAAATGATGTAAATCGCGCACAAAATCGCAATAACACAGAAATGAGAGTTAAAACAGTGACTAAGTTTGACTATTTGTAAATTAAATGAAATTAATCTGATGTTATAAAAATCAATACTAAAAATAAAGTCATTTATTTAATAAATAATTTTATTTCATTTAATTAAATTTGCATTAATGAAATATAAAAATATATTATTGTTATATTTGTCTGAAACCATATTTAAAATATAAATTTCAAATATGTAAGGATTTTTTGTTCTTATAAAGGGTGTTATATAAGGTGAACATGTTTATAAACAGATATATTATTCCCTTCTACATGATGAATTAGAGTTATACAATTAATTGAAAATATTAGTTAAAAAGTTATGTCATTTAAATAAATCCATAATTAGAAAATAATTACTGCCAGCGATGTATAAGTATTGATAGAATTCATAGCTATTCATAGGTAACATATCATAGCAATATAACCAGATATGTTCAAAAGGTAATGAAGATTAAAATATTAAGCTTATAAAAAGAACATGCACAAATCGTCAATAAATAATGTAATAAAATATAGAGATATAAAAACACAAAAAAGATTTGAATAATTCTTTATATTTTTGACGTTATTTACTGTCAATTTGTGCACGTTCCTTTTTTAAGCTTAATATTTTAATCTTCATTTAATTTTTGAACATTTCTGAATATAACCCGATTTGACGTCCACTCAATTTCTCAATAAAATTCTGTATTTTCCAACGAATTCTATCTTTAAATCGATAACTATTTGTATTCATTAAACCATAGAGTATTGTATATAGTTTGTGTGCAGAACTACTAATCCAAGTACTCATTATATTCATGTAAATCACTGCCCAAAAGCACAGAACAAATATGAGTCCACAAGATATACGATCCATAATCTGTGCCACAGACCAATTTAATATCGCTCTTATAAGTACCATAAAGTAAACATTGAAAACCAATGGTTGAGATGTAATATATTATGAAAATTATTTTATTGAAATAGTGATCGAACTTTTTGGTCACAATTTCGCAATAATTGTGTTCACGGATTGCATACATTAATTGAATTAGATTTGAATGTTTAAGACTTAACTCAATTCTTTGATTGATTTCATTAAATTTAGTTTTTAGATAAAAAGCTCCGCCAAACCATACAATAAAACCAATCCAAACATAAACAAAACATTGTTGTATAAAAACAAACCCAATAATATTTAATGTAATCCATTTAATTGTTGTAAAAATATTCATTTCATATGAAATAAACATTAATGTTGTGCTTATAAAAGATATTAAGAAAAGAAAGATTAAGAGAAAATAATAAATTGATTTCAATAAATAGTCAGTTAATAAATTCGCACGAATTGCGAGCTTTACGTAATTCTTCTGATTTAATGGATATCTGATTGTTTTGTTTCTAAACATAATTACATACTCAACAAAATAAAGTTCATAATTCAATTCTTGATAAAAAGTTGTGAATCCAATGGCCAAAATTGAGAGGCTTAAAGCTGAACATAGAAAATCAAACAACAAATGATCGTTAGTAAACAAATGAGCAGGATCTAATAACCATTGTCTAAAGTCTTCATTGTTAACAATAGCACAGATACCAAATCTTATTGTAGTCAAAAGTAGTGCTAATCTATTGATTAATACAATTATCACTCTCTTTGTAGTCATACGACGGGCCGCGTATTCATCCAAACTCTCAGATATTATAATATAATTATTTGTTATAAAACATTCGAGTTTACGAATGCCTGGATTGAGGTCAGACTTCTTATTAAAGAATAAATTTAGAGAATTCTTAACTCTTTGTTTTATATTCGATAACATTTTGTTTGTAATACCTTTTGAGGTGAAAATGAACTTAATTTCAAATATATAAACAATATTTCTTACCTTAATAACAGTGAAGAATTTTTTAGTAATTAAAAATAATTATCTATTATCTCAATTAATAGTATTCGGTATATATTTGTTTTTGGATTTGATAAGAGCTTTTTAATTTCAATCCTAAATTTTAAAGAATATCAATAAATAATTTTTTTAAAAAAATAATAAATATACAATTATTTATAAAACACTTTTTTTAATAACCAAGAATTTTGAAAAATTAACCATGATTTCTCTTTTTTATTAAATTTAATTATATAATCTAGGTTTATTTATAAAAGCCTAATACTAAATGCACATTTATTAATAACCAAAACATATTTTAAGAAACATTTTTGTTAAACTTAAACTGTTTACCATTGTTACTTTTTTAATGTAAATTATATAATTATTAATAATTTAATTATATTTCAAAAATAAAATTGCCAAATTACCTTAGTCTATAATTGTTTTCCTTTAAAATTACATCAACTCCTATTTATCAAACTTGATCTTGGTGAAATTTTGTGTTCAATATCTGAATGAGAGAAAACATTCTAATAATAAATTGCTAAAACTTTTAATATATTTTAATAATGTTAATATTAATATTATTTTCATTTAAATTAATATCGATTAATATATCGATTTATTTTGGAATTAATAAATATTTATTCAATGAAATAATATAATGAAATTTTGCAATTTAATTATGTTATGTAAATATAATGATTAAAATTTATTTAAATTCAGTCAATAATTTATATTAAAAAATTTTATTTATCTTGTTAAACTAATTTAATTGAGTGAATTGAATTTTTTATAGAGAACTTAAAATAATATTTAAAATTATAATAAATATAATCAGGAATGGCTAAAAGAGGGTTGTCCTAAATATTCCCTAGAGATGCAAAATTGGTAAAATACCCCTTTAGGTGGTTAATACCCTTAACATTATAGTCTATGGACAGTTACTAACATATCTACTAGAGTTATTTTGGAATTTATTTATGATATATAAAGACAAATAGTAAATATAAACACATTTATTTTAATTAATTTAAAGTTGAAATAATAATTGATAATTTATTTACATTTTAGAAGTGTTATTGTCTTCATATTAATTGTTTTGAATAAAGTGTTAAAAAAATGAGACCAAATATGAACTTAAAAGGGGTATAAATTGTTTTCTGTTTGTGAAAAATCTTTATTTAATTATTGTTTTATTTCATTAAACAATTAATTTCATATTAAATCAATATTTGTTTCAAATGATGACTTGAATAATGAATCCGTATTTATAAGAAAATTATTAAATATTTAAAAACAAAATTTTAATTAATTAATTAATATTAGGTTTTCTATGTTTTGAGTTCGAGACCTCATATATCGCTCGAATGACTACTAAATCACTAAAACTAACGAAATAATCGTTGAGTTCAGACAATATATTACTTTTGAAGGGAAGGTATGGTCGGATGACAAGTATTCGGAGCCGAACTATGACTACAGTGGACATAATTTAATGACAAATTAGAGACGAACTATACTTTTAATAAGTGTTTAGTTTATAATAATTAGAGTCGAGACAACTGCCGGACACGTTATCCCAAACTTATAGAAAGAAGAGATGAAATTAATATTTTAAAACTTTTAAGTTAAAAGTCATGAAACGAGAGCTCAGGACTAAAATAATATTTATTCGGTCAATAAAGAGGACAAATGTATAGGAATTAGTGATATCAAAGAAATGAATAAAGTAATAATCGATTTATAATAGTATTGAGAATTTATTCATTAATTATAATTATATTTCCTAAAAAGTATTTAATTAGTGAAAGTTAATTTTGAAATTTATATAATAAATATCTTATTAAACGATTGATTATCACAAAAATGAATAAATTATTTTTAATATAAAATATTACGAAATATTAATGAAATAGTTTTAAATAATATTCAATTATAACAAAACAAAGTTTTTATATTATTGTTGGCCACCAAATGAGTCATTTTTCAAAAGGCGTACTTTTGTGTCCACTCTTGCACAGTCTCATTATATTTTTTGGGGTCTGTTTTGTAAATATTTGCAATTTCGGGAACCAGAGGTTCGTCGGGATTTGGATCACATAATAGCGAACAAATAGAAACCAATAATGATTGTATAGTCATTGCTGGAGTCCATTGTTCACC
>JAQFZM010002546.1:0-13346 GCA_034695785.1 Galumna obvia | reverse complement strand
AATTAATTACAAGTATAAAGAATTTTGTTTTTCAAATAACAAATAAAGTTTAAATCGTTGAATTAAACTCGGGTTTAGAAAATGTTGAAATAGAACTTAAGCTTAGAAAAACCGTTAGACTAAAGCTTTGGTTAGAAAAATCGTTAGACTTAAGCTAAGGTTAGTAAAGCCGTTGGATTGAAGCATAGTTTTTAAAAAACCGTTAGACTTAAGCTTAGGTTTAGAAAAACGTTTCAGAAAATTCTTTGGAAGGGCGGAGTTAAGTTTTTGCTTAGTATTGGAAAACCGTTGGATTTTACTTAATTTTAGAAAAACCGTTGGATTTAAATTTCTACAGGGGTTGAGGATGCTCAAGTTAAGTTTAGGTTAGACAAAAGTCTATAGTATTTAATTGATTAATCCATTACAACAATAGAAATAATTTTTAAAATTTTACTCGTTATATTTCACTATAGTATACATTATGGTAACATTAACAAATATATTTTTAAATTTTTGTTTACAAACTCTGTCACGTGATCTAGAATGTTTATTTACAAACATTGTCACGTGCTTTTGCATCGGATTTGTTTACAAACATTATCACGTGACTGTCACCTGATAAACACATAATAGAAAATTCATTGTTACAACAATGAAAAAATTTTGCAAATTTTCTTGAAAAAACTGAGGCCATATCAGGGAATAATACTGAAAAATTTTTATCCGCTATAATCCACTAGGATATAAATAATGATTGTATTGATTAATAAATGAATAGAATTGTTGTTCTTAAACAATGGAACCGTTGGATCAAATGGTTACTATAAAGATAATACTCTTCTATGGATAGGTTAACATTAGCAAAGTCTAAATCTTGGGTTTAGACTTAGGTTTGAGGTAAGGTTAAGACATAGGCTTAAGCTTAAGTTTGACATTCCTCTGGTTCCCATGAGATGATAATTTGGTTTGTTTACATTTATTTTGTTTACAAACAATGTCACATGTTGCGTGACAAACACGCCGTTGACATAAACATTGTCACAACAATGTTTTCAAATTTTTTTTTAATTATTGCAGCTATACGGGAAAGGTACTACTCTCCTTCTTTAAAATATTTGATAAAGAAATTCAATTCCATTAAAAACCATCTTGTAATTAGGTATAAATTGATTGAACAGCTTTTAGTAAATCATTATTTTACACATCATTTCATTTAAAGCGTCATTTAATTTGTTTTATAACTAAAACTGATAAAATGTTTGTTAAGTTTGTATCAATTATAACTTTATCTTTAATTTTGTTCTTTGGTCTGAGTGACCATATCGACCGTAATTTTAATAATTTTAACAAGAACAATATAGTGCGAGAATTATATCTGGGTGAAAACAGATACAATGATAAAAACGTATTAATTTTTTATCTATAACTTTTATTTACTAATTTAGTTTAATAGTTGATAGGAACTTGGTCTATTATTTTTACCAATTCAAAACAAGACATATTATCCACCTGCCGACCTATAAATATTGATAAAATTTCCCCAAATGAAATAAAGGTCAATCTTCCGTGAGTAGAGATTTTATTTTCATTAAAATAAATTAAATTTGTTTTTATTCTCAAAAAGTTTGGATAACATAATTACAGACCAGATATTTATACAGGACCCGGAAATTAAGGGATGGTTTAAGAGTATTAAAATTCCCGGACCGTTTATGAGACCGGACTTGTTTGTTCTTTATATTAGTCAAAAATATTTGGTACTCTTCCAAGTTATTGATAATAAACAAGGTATTTTTATATTATTTTTTCCACAAATTATTTAAAATATTAAATTTTATTCCAATTATTCTCTATTTTACAGCCTATTGGACTATTTTGAAACGTAAAGTTGAACTGCCAAGATACTTCAATGATCTCGAAATCAATGTAGCGTTTCAAAAGCTCAATGAGGCCGGAATTGAAGCCAATCCAGGAGACCCCAATATTGGTCGCCATTGTCCTATTTAAATTAATGTTTGGTCATTCTTTAACCATTTTTTATTAGAATTATTATTTTAGCTTATTTTTCAAATGACTTTTCAGTTCACTACAAATGAGTGTCACTTTTAATCTCACCCTTATTTTCTCTGAAGTGAAAATCATTTGATATTTCATTATGTAAAACTGTTAAGAATGACTATATAATTATATGAAATAAATAAATTTAATAATATTATTTCTGTTTTATTTATCTTTTTTAAGTTTCATTACTAATAAAATTACAAACAGATTTTTAATACAAACCAAAATAATTTCTACATTTAGGGGTTTATAAATTATAAAAATTTTATTAGAAGAAGTTTAATTGATTGGTTTCTTCTTATAAAACTTAAAACTATGTAAATGTATTCAAAAAAATTTATTCAGTTATATTTCACATATAAACTCATATGCATTTCATCAGTAAACTGATTAATTTGAATTTAAAATATAATTATTTTTAATATTGAATAACCTTTCAAACCATAAGTTAAATGACATAAATTATAACTAAAGCATTAGAATTTATGCATATATTTTTCTTTTATATGTCATATAATATTTACTAAAAAAACCAAAATATGCGTATTAAAAATTTTAACAACATTTAATTTGATAAATATCTAAAGTAAATTTGTATATTATAACGTCCGGTTATTTAAAAAAAATATTACTGATTTAACCAAAGATTTGATGACTTTTACAATTGACTTTTAATAAGAAATGGCCAAACTTGCCGGCTGGAAAGGGTTATTAGATAGGGATATTTTGGTTCAAACTCAAGAGGGTATTATTTTCAAAATGACCAAAAAATACTTAAAACGCATAAAACGTCGTTTTTAAGCGGTTTCTGATGTATATGATTGTTTTTACGTAGAAAGGGAAAATTTCGTGTTTTTATATAAACGGTAAAATTTTCTCTTTTTGATAAAAAGGATAATCCATCTATTGGAAGGTAACTAAGGATGTTGGTAAATTGTGCTTTCTATGAAGATCTTTCCTTTTGATAGTAACATAAAAATTGATCTTTTAATAAAAACGGGTAATATGCATAATCAGGGTAATTTTTGTTGTGGTGGTCCTTAAAGACCACCACTCACTTTAACAATTCAAGTCATAGGGAATTTTGTAACTATTTTTTTTATCATAGTTGGCGATAACAGCCAACCTCAGGAGGGTATCAGAAGGGAATATTTTAGCTCGGCTCAGAGTGGGGTAATAGGGGGTTATTTTTTAGGGACCCATACTGCCTAAAACACGTAAAACGTCAATTTTTATTTTTTTCTGTATTATATGACTATTTTTACTCTTATTTTAACGTATATTATCAAAGTTTGTTCAAAAAACTAAGAATTTTCGACAAAAATGGAAATTTTGTAATATTTTCAAAAATTTAGATCACCAAAATTTAGCTTAAAACCTCGATTTTTTACGTTTAATGCATTTTTACTTATAAATTTACGTTATTTTTTCTTATAAATTACATTATTTTACTAAATTTTTTCTAATTCTTTTCAATTTTTCAGAAAATTTTGCCATTTTTTCCCTTTTTCTAGAGGTGGGGGGGGGGGGGTTACCAAACCTTTCGGCTCAAAGGGAAGGGATAGGCCTAGGGAGGGGGTCATGCCCGGCCCTTCCCACCTAGGCCGTGAAAATATTGTAACACAAAAATACAATAAAAAGCTGACCCTTCTTCTTAATTTTTTATTTATTGAGCTAGCTAAAATTTGATATTTTTCCCGAATTCTAGACTTAAAATAGTTTAAGGTTTTAAATAAAATTTATTTTTATTAAGTAAAGATTTTGAATTATTTTCTAAGACTGTAAACTAAACCTCACATACCTTTCCTATCCCTGCTTAGGGGAGGTATTTTCAGGATTTTTCGTCTCAGGGAGGGTATTTTTAAAAACCTCCTTTAGCAATCTATGGCTTTTATGCATTTATTATTAAAATATGCATTTTTTACAAATTTTGGACTTTTAAAACTTTGTAATTTTGACCATTTTTATATGATCAGAATTAACTATTCATGATATCTATCACAGATTGAAATATGCAAATGTATAAATTTTAATGCTTTAAATATAATCTTATCATTAACAAAATTTTCCACTACAATTACGAAGTAATATGTAGTATACAAAATTATTCTTCGCCCATTCACTAACCTCCCTCCTGAGAGTGGATTGCTTCGAGTAAAATTATTAAACTACTTTTTGTACACTTTTTGTAGGACGGGAAAATTTCGGGTTTTTATATAAACGATAAAATTTTCTTTTTTATTAAAACGGATAATTCATCTTTTTGACCATAAATAAGGAAAGTGATAAATTGTGCTCTCCCTGATGATCTTTCCATTTGATAGTAACATAAAAATTGATCTTTTATAAAAATGTGTAATATGTATAATCAGTGTAATTTTTGTTGTGGTGGTCCTTAAAAACCACCACTCACTTTAACAATTCAAGTAATAGGAAGTTTTGTTATTGTGGTCCGTCAGGGCCACCACTCCATGGATTAAATTAAGTTAAAACAAATTTAATTGTAGTAATATTCCATTTAACTTTGAAATCTTTTTATTTAATTTTGATATCATTTGAGATCTAATACCGGTTCAAATAATAGAATTATACATAATTGTTTGAAAAATAAAGAAACCTTGGATGAAGAAATTCATTATTTTTCTAATTTGTTGTAGTGTTTGGTAAAAATAAGTTAGCTTATTTGCACTATTTTCTCATTCTTATTTTCTCAAGTTATGTATTGCTCTATATTCTAATAAAAATTTAAACTTCATACAGGTAGCAAATATAAGGCTATTTTCAAACAAATTGTAAATATCACTTATTCGGGAATATTTTGTACTAATTATGAAAACTTACCACTAAGTTCTAATTAATTTAATACTTCTATTTATATATGTTCATTTTGCAATTATTTATTTTTATAAATAATAATATAATAAGTATATTGGTCAATATCGCCGCTTTTCACCCAATGGAGGACGAAATACAGATAATTAAAGAACGAGATATTTGCTGAATGAAGGCAATATACAGTTAAGGACAAAACTACCCTAGGTCACATAAATCTTGACAGTATTTGAATGGATCAAGATATTTTAAAACAGTTTTCAATTAATAGATCTAGAATAATTAGAGTTTATGAAAAATCAATAAAAATAATTTTATATGCATATGAAATTATTTTATGTTCTAGTTAAAATAAACCAATACTTTATTGAATTAAAAGATAAATTTTATATAATTGCTAAATAAATATTTAGAAGTTTTATATATATCTGATAGAAGTAAAGAGACTGTTTGAAATGTTACCAAGATCTTTTAAATCTAATAATAACAAATAGAAGAACATTGCTAGTTTGAAAAAATTGTTGTGAACTAATATTCTGATAGCCTATTGCTTTAGAAAACTGGAAACGTTGATAGCTAGCTTATTTTGTGATATTTCAATTAAGAAAGAGAAAATAAACAACATTGTTGCTGGAAACTCTTTAATTTAACTAAAAACAATGTCGCAATAAAGGGTCATATTTGACGAATTTTATTGAATTTTTCAAAGTTTTAATTCTAATAGATAAAATATAAGTTTATAATGATTCAAATTTCCTGTTACTAATTTTTTATAAACTCTAATTATTATTGATAATTTTAGTGAAATCCTTTTTAAAATCTGTTGATCCATTCAAAAAATATAAAAGTAAAAGTAACCTAGGGTTGTTTTGTCCTTAACTGTATATCTGAAAATTTTAGAGCAATACCAGAACATTTCGAATTTGGTATAGGAGTTTTGTTAGAGAGTTTTTTGTAGCTTATTCAACACCACCCTACCTGGCAGAATAGAAAAGCTTATGTTTTCATCGAAAAGCATTTTCAAGTCACTCCACAAATTTATGCCATATGTAAGTGTTCAAGCGACATTTTTGGCATTTACCAACTGAAATAAACTAGGATCGTCGATAAAGTTTCAAAGAAAAAATTGTATAAAATTACTAAAAACTACTAGAAATAAACCAGAAAGCGAAGAATTTTCCCAGTATAAGCTTAGAGATGCAGACTGAAAACATGTATAGATCTCAGCGGCCGGCTTGTGCAAAAAGATATTAGTAAGAATCTAGAAAAACTGCATCAAAATCAACGTGCAGATAATTTGTAGACAAGATCTTAGGTTTTCAAAGGTGGTTGTGCTATAACCTGGATTAATAAAGGATTTACGTATCTTCTAAAACATTGAAATATTAACGAAAGTGGCTTATAAAATCATTAACCCGGGTTGACTACATTAGGAAAATTTCAGTGAAGTTTCTTATAAGCTATTTTGTTGACTTTTCTTTTGTAAATGAAGACACAAAACCTAAAGATTTGCAAACATATAAAAAAAGGTATATGCAAGGTTTATAAAGAAGCTTTTGGTGTTTTCAAACAGAGATTCATCTGCATTTTAGAGATAATGCAGTATACGTCCGATTATTTTGCCACAATCTTAGCTTGTATCTCTCTGTTTAGTATCGTTCTCTAGCGGTCAGAACGAAGCTAAAATAAGGAGAAATACTGTTAATAGACGAAATATGTGACATAAATGGGGGATACTTTTCGCGAAAATAATTTTACCTCAAAGGGTTATTACTTAAAAAATTGCCAGATGCTTTTATTAACAAATATTACATAGATTATTTCGAATTTAGGGTAGTTAAGGTTTAATTTATACAAACAGGGTTAGAAAAAGATTTAATGACCTTAAAAGGCTTCTTTACATTAACAAATTATGTTCAACTAAAAAAATTTAAGTTAACTTTCAAATTTCTAATAATTCATTTGTCACTTTTTTTGTCATTTGGTTAATAATAAATTTTTGGTCTAAATTACTTTTACACTTTACCTAGAAACGAGAAATTTAAGGGACAATTAATGTAATAATCATGCTCTCGATTATGATTAAAAGAGTTTAACTTAATTATATTTGTTTCCGCGTTTTAGGTATTATTCCCATATGTAATTTTTTTGGCTGTAGTGACATCATCAAACAAATTAATTAAATTAAAATTTTTCCTTTATTCCTATATTGAAAGGATATAATGTGTTATATATAATGTTTCAAAAAGGTTTTACTACCAAAATGGAATTAATTATAATTCTTTTTCACTACATTTACATAGATAGGGTAGTACATGTAATCGTTTTGCACCCATACACCCGCCCCCCACCGAGTGGGATGAGTGCATAAAATTTTTTAACTACATTCATATAGTGAAATGCAAACAATAAAATTTTTCACTACATTTACGTAGTAAAGTATAGTATATGTAATCGTTTCGCAACCACCCGCCCGCCCACTCTTCACCCGCCCACCCACTCTTCACCCGCCCCCCCCCGCCGCGGGATGCAGCGCAAAAAATTTGTGAAATACAATCACATGGTTGGATTAAGCGAATAAAATTATTTTACTACATTTTCATAGTAAAGTGTAGTACATTTAATCATTATGTACCCAATCTATCGGCCCATACACCCACTCTACAGGCTCACCCACCCACATTACTTGCCCAACCACATACCCTTCATGCCTTTCTACCCATTATACTTGCTAACCCACCTATTTTATCGAATCACCCACTCCTTTACCGGCTCACTCCCTTAAACTACCAGCTCACCCACCCACTATACAGGCCTACCCACCCTATCTATAGGTATAATTATCCATTCTGAAGGCCAACCCTCCCATTCTACCGAATCACCCAATAAATATATAGGTCTACCCACCCATCTTACAGGTTCATCCACCCAATTTACCAGCTCACCCATCCACTTTACTGCCTTAATATCCCATTCAACAGGCCCACTCACACATTTTACTGGCAAAACCATGTATTCTAATGGATCATGAACCTATTTTTACGCAAAATCCCCCACTCTACAGGCGGACCCAGCCATTCTAAATAACCTCAACCATTCTGCAGCTCACCCATCTATTCTACTGACTTAACAACCAAATATAAATGACCAACCACCCACTCTACTAGCTAACCAAATTATTCTGTGTTCTCCCCTTATATCTTGATGATGTGAAAATGTCGACCTTTATATAGAAACGTAGAGGAGTGGTAGGCTGTGATATAATTCTCTGGTGACCAATTCTTTTGCTAGTAACGAGGAAATTTTGCCTTTCTGAAAGAAACGGAAGGGCGTGGTAGGCAGTGATTAAATTCTCTATTGAACTACCTTTTTGATATAAACGGAAAATTTCGTTTTTGAAAAGAAATGGAAGGAAGTGGTAAGCTATGTTATCCTTATCTGCCGACCAAACTTTTTGTTCGTTATGGTGAAATTTTGTTTTTTTAAATAAACGCAATGGCTTTTGGGCAACCTTCTCTTTTGACCAACCGTTTTGATAGTAACGGAAAATTTAATCTTTTTGATAAAATATTAGCCATATTTTTAGGCTTAAAATTTTTTCTCTTGAGGCCAAATAATTTGTTAGTAACGGGGAAAATTCGAATTTTTGATAGAAAAAGAATAAGTGGTAGGCTATGATCTCATTGCCAATCACTCAAATACCAAATTACAAAGTACTAGATACAAGGAAACCCATAATTGTATATGAATATTTTTAAAATGCTTGAATATAATTTTATCTGGACTATATTAAATTCCTATTATATTATATTGATAGAAGCTGGTAAATGTAGTGATTATGGGCTTTGCCTCAAACCTTGTTTCACTCTACTTACCCAATCTACAGGCTCACCCACCTATACTACAGGTTCACCCAACCATTAAATAGACCCATCCTCGACTCTTGAAGCCCAACCACACCACCTATAAATTTACCCACCCACTTTATATGCTTACCCATTTACCATACAGGCTCACATACCCATCATATATGCCACAAACACACTCTATAAGCTCACGCACCTACTCTACAGGCTCACTAACTCACTCAATCTATCGGCCTGAATATTAACAATATATGCCCACATACATAGCCTATCCTCCCACACATACTCTACCGGGCTACACACCTAATCTACAGGTCAAATCACCAATTTCACAGACATATTACAACTCTACAAGTCTAACCACCCATCCAATAAGCCCACCAAACTAATCTATATACCATTTAACCCACAATGCCCTCCCTTGGTATGCTTCGCATAAAATTAAACCAAAAAGAGTGGCAGGTTTTGTTCATACTTTTGAAAAAAACTTTTTGTTAGTAACAGGGAAATTACGCCTTTTTGATAAAAACGAAGTAGATTGATAGTTTGTCCTCTCTCTCTCTCTCTCTCTCTCTCTCTCTCTATCTATCTATCTTTTACCACTAACCAATTTGTTAGAAACTGGAAAATTTCGCCATTTGATAGAAACGGAATGAAGTAAAGGATTTTAAAACTAAAATAATTGTTCAAATATTATCAAATTCATATAATTAATCTTCAGTAATTTAAACCTAATAAAGCTTTTGCAATATTATATAAGAAAATAATATATTTTGAAAAATGCTCGTAAATGTAGTGGAAATGGCTTTACACTCAAAATTAATTTTTAATAACTTCTAGATACGTTAAGATATCTAAATACTGTAAAAAGTATTTTATACAACTACTTTAAGAAAATTTTCTTATATATAAATTTTACTAAATCTTTAATAAAAGTATTTAATTTTAGACATAAGCGAGACCTTATGTCCCAAACTAAGTTAAATAGTCTTCGATAAAGCCTACAAATTGCATCAAATTTTGGAATTTTTTCAAAATTATATGATTTTTAAAATATATTTTACTCGATTTTCAAGCATTTATGTTTATTACATTGACATTTTAAAGGAATTTTCTCAGAAATATTAAAAATTTATACATTTATTTAATTATTTTAGTTTAATTACCACACATAAGCATAAATAGCTGATAAAGGTCCAAAGACATTAAAATGTAAATTAGTGTATAATTAGTAAGTTTGCAAACTGTAAAATATTTTCAATTAGGTAATATTATTATAATAATTATTTTTTAAACTTAAAACTAAGAAAATTTATCAAAGAACAAAACTTTAAAAGTTAGCTTGCTGATAAAAGGACACCATGTTCATATTTTTAATTTTTACATTAGTATAAGGAAGAAATGGCAAAATTTTATTAATTAATTTAATAAAAAATTTTCTTTTGCAAATAATCTTTTAAGGTCATATTGTTTTATGTTTGAGTGAATTTATTTTTATCTAGCTCAATTAAAAAAATTTCTGAAAAGTTTTTTGTGTTAAAATACAACAAATAGATAAGTAATTCTAACCCTCTTAAAATTTGTGTCTTTTTCAGTACTATTGTGTACTTTCAGTACTAATATTAAACAAAGAAAAAATTAGTTAAAACCTTATTAAAAATAACTCAATTAATTTAAATCTAATAAACAGAACAACATTTTCTAGATTTCGTCGATTTATAAACAGAAAAGTGTCTTAATTGATGTCAACAAATGATGCTTATTATTTGAAATAAAGCTTTATTTATTTGATGTTATAATATACATCATTTGTTGTTATAGTGACGTCACTTAAAACACTTTTTCTGTTTATAAATAGACGGACACTAGATAATAGTTGAAAGCAGTCAATATATTAAAACAAGCTTTGGAATCAAACCAATATCCACTACATTTACGAGCATATCTCAAAATTGATAATTTTTAAAATTGTTTTGTTGACTTAGGATTAAAGCTTCAATCTTAAAGCTTCCTGAAGTATAAATTTAAAATAAGGGGTAATTATAAATTAGACAAAAATTTTTAAACAATTAATTTGGTTTCAAAATCATTTTAAAAGATCACTTTCTATGTTACTAGAATTTCAGTAGTCATTGGATTCTAAAGAAATTGTTAAATGATTTTAACTACCCAACCGACCCCTATAATAGATCCATGTCCTCCAAGTAGACCCAATATGGAAAATATACTTCCTATTTTACTATTATATTTATATTAGGCATATGGCTTCAGTAGAAACAAAAGGAGTCATGGGTGCAAAACGATCATATATACTACGTTATACTCCGTAAATGTATTGAAAAATCTCTTATGTTAAAATAACACGTATGGCCCTTGTAGTAATAGTATATAAAACAATGAGCAAAAAAATTTCAATAAAATATACTTTAGATTTTGCAAATAATTCACTATATAATTGATTATTAGTTTTTAATTGCCGTTATTATTTGAGACGCCATCACTCAAAACAAAATGTGTAAAAACAATTACGTAAAAATATTCAATTTTTACTACAAATTACACACGTACATGGTGACACATATTGTTAAAGAATAGTAATAATAAAAATGTTGGCGAAGTTTAAAAATTATATTATGTTAAATATTTTTCAAACTTATTAAAATTCTTTAACAAATATTAATTATACAATTCAAATTAGCAATCAATTTGTATTTTATAGATAAAAATTAATAAAAATTTCATGAATTGATTTTAATATTGAAATTATCATTTAAATTTTCTTAGATAAATTAATACAAAATTTAAATATTTTATCACGATAAAACCTTTCATAATTAATGTTTAATATTCTTAAGAATGTTAAATATAAACTATGAGAAAAATATTCAAATAGCTTGAAATATTAAAATTATAAAATATTATCTTACAAATATTTATTCAAACAAGCAACAATTGTTTTTGGTGGTTTACCGGTACAAGATTTGGAGGAAAAAGTATTGGAACAAGGAAAGATTCATTTACAACACGTATGATAAGCTTGCTGAAATTCGAAACCCTCTTATCAAGCCAGATTCTCGAAATGGTCTTATCTTATCTTTTGATTATATGATAAAAGGCACTGGCAATTTATTAGACTTATTGCAATTTAACCTTGGTTCAGATAATAGAGAATTGATATTATTGAAAACTACACTATCTACAAATGTAACTTCGAGAAAAACTTCAATATTTATTAAAACAACAATGGACATAGATATTAGATTTTTATCATCTAGCCCAAATGGAATAGTGGCCATAACTAACATCACTTATTAAAAGGATAATTGCAATGAAATAATGAGCACAACCACAACGACTAATATCCATATTAGACCTACCAAGATCAATGTTGTGACATCGATTTCACCTACTCTATTAACCACAGAAAATTCACAAGGTGTTAAAGTATGCACATTTAAAACACAAAATGATCGGAAAAAGTTGCGTAATTTACACCTTGTTGAAAATTCGTGTGTTGACTCTAAGGTTGTTTCAAGAGCTCATGGTTTAATGAAAATGGTTCTGATATTGATCATACTTTAGGAAAGAAAAGTTACTGGTTTCTTAACTTTGAACCTTTCAACAGTTGTTTTAGTATAAATGGCTCAGATATTGTACACACTAAATTTATTTCAGCTAGGTTTTCTACTCAATCACTTAGTAGGAAACACTTTTCCTCGATATTAACGGATTTAAATTATCTTGGTCTCTTTGGTAAGCTGAGTTTACATATAATAGTTTGTTGAAATCATTTTCGGCTAATGGCCCTTTGTTCCCATGAATTTGGCTAAGACAAATTGGTGTAAGAAGCATTAATGGAAGATAAATTTTGCACTAATTTTTCATTTATAAAAGCAAAATTTAAACAAGATAAAATTGTTTATTAAACTTGACTTTTTCATATTGATTTTCATTAACAAAAATTGATTCAAAGTTCAAAATATTCAATTTGCTTATATTAATGAGAAATTATTGCAAAATTTATCTTATATTAAAGCTTTTTAAACTGATTTGTCCTGGCCAAATTCGAGAGAACAGATAGCCATTAACCGAAAATGATTTCACCAAACTATACTATGTATATTCAGCTTTTTAAAGAGACCAGGATCATTTAAATCCGTTACTTTCGAGGAAACGTGTTTACTACTTAGATGTTTTTTCTTTTGGTATCAAATATCTGGTGACAAGATCAATTCATTAAGTGTTAATATTGTTACTAACTCTAATAGTTCTGTACGTCTTTGGCATGCCACAAATGATGTATTTAATTGGAAATCATCTAGTATACTTTTAGATGTAGAAGGTCCATTTAATTTAGAATTTATGGTATCCTTTATAAAAAAAATAAAAATTTAGGATTTGTTTCTATCGATTATATCGTCATTGAAAGCGAAGATGAATGTATTTAAAGGCAAAACTTTCTATTTAATTCGGAGAAGGCGATGGGGTATTCTAGAAATCCCTATCTATTGAAATGGTAAATTAGAAAATACAATGTAATTGGGGGAGGGCGGATGGGTGGTTGGGTGCAAAACGATTACATATACTACACTTACCATGTTAATG
>JAQFZM010002545.1:0-13351 GCA_034695785.1 Galumna obvia | reverse complement strand
ATAAAAAAATAAGAATGGATTTATGCAGAACTATGTTTTTTTGCAGAACATTTCTTAAATATTTAAAGAATAAATGATAATATTCAATATAAAAATATCATTAAATTATTAATTTTTTATTAATTAGCAAATAAAATTAATTTAACTTGATAGAATTTATTCATATTTATTTTTTATGTACTACAAGTATCCTAGATCATTTTGTTAGAAACCGCTTTAAAATCTATCAAGCCATTCAAAAACTATCAAGGTTTAAGTGACTTACCATAGTTATGTCCTCAATTGTATATAATGTTTAATTTATTTGAATTTTTTTATAAATGTTGTTTAGTCTATAATAGCTTTTTCAAACTGCAAAATCCTGAGGTGTTTTTTGCAGGCAAATTAATTATTAATACAAGTAAATAGAGGTGCCTGATTTAATTTTTAAAACAGGGTTTCTATTATAAAAGAGTAATCAAGCACCTTTATTTACTCGTATTAATAAATAATTTGCCTGGAAAAAACACCCCAGGATTTTCCAGTTGGAAATAGCTAGTCTATAAAATTTTAATAAAAATAAATTAATATATTTTATATAATGAAATATGTAAATGAATAGTTAATTGAATATCTAAATTGAACATTATAAGTTTATTTCTATACTATGTTCAAAATACAAAAAAATAATTTAAATTCAAATATTTATTTAGAAAAACATTTTAAATCTAAATTTTGAAATAAAACATTTGTACAATAAATTTTAATACAATTAAGTTGAATTAATATTTTAGAATACAATTAAAGAAATGCCTGGATTTGACTCAAACCGATTCGTTAATTTATCTGAAAATGAAGCCAAACATCTGAAGTGTAGTATTTGTCTTAATATCTTAAAAGACGCCATAAGAGGAGAATGTGAACACACATTTTGTAAATCTTGTATCGAACAATGGATACACAATAACAAAGGGAAATGTCCTGAATGAAGAGAAATATTTTCAAAAAGAAAGAGATCTCATGAAGTGATTAATAATTTAGTTTTTATAAGAAATTTTATATTTCGTCGAAACCTTTTGGCCAATAATTTAGTTAATGAATTGAAAATTAAATGCGAATTTGAAAGTAACGGCTGTCAAGAAGTCATTCAACTCGAATCACTTTCAACTCATCTCAAAAAATGTAGACATAGAATATGCAAAACATGTTTACTTTATATAGAAGAGTTGATTTCACACAATTGTGTCAAAGCGCTGAAAATTAAGTTTAATGAAAGTGAACAAAGAGTTAAAGAATTGTCACTAAAAAATAAAATAAATGAAGAAAGAATTGAAGTATTGGATAAAACATTAAATCAAAAAGACATAACAGTAAAAGAGCTCAATGTAAAAAATTTGAAAAATGAAGAAACTATTAATAATTTGACTGAAGTATTTGAAAATTTAAAAAAAGATTTTCAAAAATTAACCGAAATTTGTTCCAAAAGTAATTTCAATGAAAAGGTAAAAACAACAATTTCAAACAGATGGACAGAATTTTCAATATCAAACTGTATTATTGGTAATTTCCAATCTAGTGTCCCAATGATCAAAATTAATTCAACTGGAATATTGATCAAATGGATTAAAACTAATTTTGAAAACAATTTTAGACGCGATTTATTCTTATCATTTTCAAATATTTCAATCTTGATGTATTTTTTTGATACTACATTTCGATCTTTGATTATTTATGTAAACTCAAAGACGTGTCATAAAATTCAAGATGATTTTTCTTTAGGAACTAATTCGCCAAATTATTATAGTTTTGATGTTTCTTCATCAGGTCTGTCAATAAAATCAATTTTTATTAATATTAATTTGTTTTTCAGATTTGAAATACAAATACATTATTTTAGTTTTGAACCCAAAAGACATTAATTATAAGAGACTTATGGAAAATATTGTGGAAAAATCAAAACAAATAAATAGCGATATTATTTATTGGTCAATTAATAAGAAAACCTCTGAATTCTTTTTAAACCGTTTTAATTCAATAATGGCAAGTATAAGTGATTAATTTCGTAAACTCATTTTACATTACATTTAATATTCACTTTAATGAAATATATTTTAATAAATTATTAAATTCATAACCCATATCAACTTATTCTTGGGAAAAATTATATTTGTTTATAAGAATTTAGTTTCTGTTCGATTCCTTTATATTATAAATGCATTTTGTAACAATAAACTTATATATTACTCTACTTATAACTATATAAAAATTTAATACTTAATAATTAAATACTTTATTTATGTATACTCTTTTAAACAAAAACTTATGAAAATAATATTATCTTTTTATTATTGTATTTTTTTTTAAAATAACAGATTTAATTGATTAAAATTTTTAATAAATTTTTAAAAATATTTTTTATATTTTTTAAATTAATTATTTTAACTTTAAAAAGTTGACAAAATTAGTTATCCATGAATGCCATAGGAGGCCAATATTGGTAAAATACCACACCTTTGAATAAATGAGCAATAGGCAACTCTATAAAACCTTAAAATATAACCATGTTAATACTTCATTATTATCTGCAAAAATACCTACAGTCTGTAGTTTTATTGAGTCGGTTCTATAATTATGGTTGAAATTTTACCATATCTCAAAAAATAATTGATGATGTTTTTTATTAACGGCCTCTTATTTGATCAGAAGAATCAAATCGTGTGATAAATGATTCGCCGAACAGACAAAGAGACCATCGATTCCGAGAAAGACATCGAAATAGAAATAAATATTCTGTCACTAAAAGTGGAAGAAGTGGTGAAGAAGTGGTGAAGAAGTGGTGAAGAAGTGCGCAGAAAACGGCGTAACGAAGACATACCACAAGAATTTAATTCAAATAAAAGTCGAATCAATGGTAGAAACAAAACAATTGATCGATGGATGGTTTTTAATGATAAAAATGAAAGCTTCAAATCTAAAACAACAGAATAGAGTCATCGGACACATAAAGATCGCTATAATAAAGATATTATTCGCAAAAAATCCCATAAATTGGATAAAACTTCAAAAGTGTTGCCAACACTTCCGACCACCAGTTCTTCAAATGATATCATCAAAGAATTGAAGAGAAAATCAAATGCTTTAATTGAAGTCCAAGATATAGAGATGAGTGAACAAGAGTTGAGTGAAACTCCTTCCGATCGGAGTGTCTCTAAAATCAGTGAAGCGAACAGTGAAAGGAGTGATATAACAAACTCTGAAGAAAGTGAAAGGCCTTTAGAAGAAGATAATGAAGAAGAAATAACTCTTCAAAAAGATTTGGAAAATGAATTAAAAAATGGCCGAATAGTTGTGGATCACGACATCGTTTATTACCCGCAAACGGATGACATTCATAAGGAACCGGAAGAAATTATTGAGACGACAAGCGATGATTTGCCTGACTATTACCCCGCAATACAGGGATGTCGTAGTGTTGATGAGTTTCAATGTATTAATCGGATCGAAGAGGGAACTTATGGTGTAGTCTATAGGGCCAGAGATACGCGAACTAATGAAACCGTTGCCTTAAAAAGACTTAAAATGGAAAAAGAAAAGGAAGGCTTTCCTATCACTTCATTGCGAGAAATAAGTACTCTTCTGAAGGCACAGCACGAAAACATTGTAACCGTTAAAGAAATAGTTGTCGGCTCTAATATGGATAAAATATATATTGTTATGGAATTTGTTGAACACGACCTCAAAAGTTTAATGGAAACTATGAAACAACCCTTCCTTTTGGGTGAAGTGAAAACTCTTATGCAACAGTTATTAAGAGCCGTTTCACACCTTCACGACAATTGGATTCTTCACAGAGACCTCAAAACATCTAATTTATTACTCAGTCATAGAGGAGTCCTCAAAGTCGGGGATTTTGGTTTAGCCCGAGAGTATGGCTCTCCTCTTAAAGCCTATACACCAATAGTTGTGACACTTTGGTATCGCGCGCCCGAACTACTTCTTCAGGCGCGTCAATATTCGTATCCGATTGATATTTGGTCCGTCGGTTGTATTTTCGGAGAATTATTAACAATGAAACCATTATTTCCGGGAAAGTCTGAAATCGATCAGTTAAACCATATCTTTAAAGATTTGGGAACCCCTAATGAGACGATATGGCCCGACTACCCTCAACTTCCTTTAGTCAAAAAAGTAATGTTTACCGAACATAAGTATAATAATCTTCAAAACCGTTTCGGACAAAAACTCACGAAATTAGGCTTTGATTTAATTAATCGATTTCTCACATATTGTCCGTCGCGTCGAATTACATCAGAAGAAGCCCTCAAACATGAATTTTTCACAGAAAGTCCTCTACCGATTGACCCTTCAATGTTTCCGACGTGGCCCGCAAAGAGTGAATTGGGTTCGGGTACTCATACTCGCAAAGCCCAGAGTCCTAAACCTCCGAGTGGTGGCAAACAATTCGCTAAACAATTGGCCGGCGATGACGACGAGAAAATTATTTCTGGTACTCATGGCTTTCATATGAGTCTTCCCGTTCAGGGAAAGGCTTCAAAAGGGGGCGGATTTAATCTTAAGTTCTAATTTCATTAAATCCTATCATTTCTATCATTCATTTGTTAATTGAAATGAAAATAAAATATTTTTTTTTGAGAATAAATTAATTTTAAAATAATATTTTACTTCCAATATAACCAAATTTGTGACGCTATTAAACGTGAACTTAATCGGTTAACAAGGTCAAGTTCACCACCGTAAATAAAAGTTGTGCACAATTTGTTCACTTTAGGGAAGATGATTTTGAATTCGAGATACAGTTCACACTATTTATTTTTACTTATAAATTAATAATGAGTTAATGAATTTGAAACTTTGATTATATGGAAGTGTTAACTCATATCTTGAATTCTCTTAACTTGAATTCAAGTCTATTTTGATTTATATTTTAAGATCGGATTCACTTAAATATCTTCTGATTATATCGAGATTCTGTTTATATTGAATGTTTGACATTAATAGTTTCATAGAGTAGAAGAGTGCTTAAATTGGACCTATTGTTACATCGCATTTCTAGTTATATCAGTATCTGATATATCGAATGTAAACTGTATTCATTTAAATTGTTTTAAATAATTTAACTTAAAGGGGATATAATTTTGCTTTAAATGTAATATCATTTATGAATAACTCATTAAATATTGTATTTATTTTTGAATATTAGACTAAATTTCTTTTTGTCGATCATTTGATCCTTAAATCGTATCTTTCATCTAATAATGGATTCAAAAGACGATAAAATCAGTGAAAAGTATTCGGGTTATATTCGAAGAGCGGAACAGATAAATAGAGAGAGAGTCCATAAATTGGTTAAAACAAATAAAGCTAACAAAACAGTGGCCCTAATATTAGCCTCTTTTGTCGGATCTGTTTGTATGAAGTCTTCGTCTTTTTTTCATTGAATTAATGTTTTAATAATTTTATAGATCTTTACTCAATGTTTGCCGTAAAACAGGAAAAGTTTTTGGATGAGATTATAGACATCGAAGACAAGAAAGTTGTCAACTCTTAAACTAATTAATAGTCAATATTTCAAACGTTTTTCAAAAATATATATAAAATTATTTATTTTAGAGAAAAAAACATTTAATTTGAAAAAAATTAACTAAAAATAAAGTTTTCGTTAATGAGTTGAGTGTCGGAAGAATTTCTCTTTGAATGGATTTCTTATATCTCTGATAAGCCTTTACTTATGTCTTACATCCGAAAGATTCCAAACTTAGTCTCAGGAATGTCTGCATTAAGTGTTGCGCTCAGACTAAGACCTAAAATTCTTCGAGTGTCCATCGGGTCAATAACGCCGTCGTCCCAAATACGAGCACTTGAATAGTAAGGACTTCCCTCTTCTTCGAATTTTGCAATTATGGGCTCTTTTATAGCTTTTTCTTCTTCTGCGGTAAACGTTTTATTTTCTCTTTGTTTTTGTTCTCTGGTTATTGTAGTCAAGACATTAGCCGCCTGTTCGCCACCCATTACTGATATTCTAGAGTTTGGCCACATATATAAAAACCTGGGTGAGTAACTTCTTCCACACATCCCATAATTGCCGGCCCCATACGATCCACCAATAAGTACAGTAAACTTAGGGACCTGAGCGCAGGCCACTGCAGTTACCATTTTAGCCCCATTTTTAGCGATACCACTGCTTTCAGCCTCTCTTCCGATCATAAATCCTGTGATGTTCTGAAGAAATATTAATGGAATCTTTCGTTTACAACAGATTTGAATAAAATGCGTTCCTTTGAGTGCAGATTCAGAGAAGAGAACGCCATTATTGGCAACGATTCCCACCGGATATCCGTAGAGATGTGCGAATCCAGTGACTAAAGTGGACCCGTATTGAGCTTTGAATTCATCGAAATGACTGCAATCAACTATACGTGCGATTACTTCTCTCACGTCATATGATTTTTTCAGATCATTGCCAACAATGCCGTAAATGTCGTCTATCGGCCATTTCGGGTCTAATCCTTCGCTTATCTTTAAATCGATTTTTTTCTTTAAATTTAAATTTGAGATAATATTTCGAGTTATTTGAAGTGCGTGTCTATCATTCTGTGCGTAATAGTCAGTAACTCCTGAAATGCTAGAAATTTGAAATTTGTTTAATTAAAAGTTAATCTATTGAGTCGTTTGCACTCAAATGATTGTAATTCTCCGAAAACTTTCATAAAAATAAAGGTTTGAATGAATTAATTTGTTTTTAATAGAATCGCAACGAATGTATTGAATCGGTTCAGTGATTCTCAGTTTTAATAATTATAAGACGTGCCTCACCTGCAATGCATATCCGCTCCGCCCAATTCTTCAGCTGAAACGGCTTCACCGGTGGCTGCCTTCACAAGTGGAGGTCCGGCCAAAAATATAGTTCCCTGTTTTCTAACGATTACATTTTCATCGGCCATCGCCGGAACATAAGCCCCTCCAGCGGTACAACTGCCCATTACTACAGAAATTTGTGGAATTCCTTCTGAAGACATAACGGCTTCGTTATAAAATATACGCCCGAAATGATTAGAGTCTGGGAATATTTGAGCTTGGTGAGGTAAGTTTGCACCTCCAGAATCTACTAAATAAATTGTGGGCAAACGGTTCTGTCGGGCGATCTCTTGTGCTCTCAAATGTTTTTTGACTGTCATCGGGTAATAAGTGCCGGCCTTAACAGTGGCGTCATTGGCCACAATCATACACTCGTGACCTGCAATACGTCCGATGCCGGTCACGATTCCGGCGCTGTTCACCACTTCTTTTTCATAGCAGTTAAGAGCAGCCAAAGGAGACAACTCTAAGAAAGGAGAGAAGGGATCCAACAACTCATTTACTCGTTGTCTGACTAACAGTTTTCCTTTGGATGTGTGTCTCAAACATGACTTTTCGTCCCCACCTTTACTAACGGTAAGTAATAAAGTCTTCAATTCTTTTACTAATGTTTGCATCGAATCATAATTTTTCTGAAATTATAAACAAAAAGATATTTAAATTGAATCCAAAACCGGAATAATTTGCAGATGTTTTTGCTTCAGATGTCTGTCATTACTTTGAATTCATTTGTTTGTCGACTGACTTCAGTTCCAATAATAGGAAATCTGTTTGAATCGGAATAAAAGCGATTATTGAGATTCAAAACTACTTTTCTTTTGAAAACGTTTCTGATTTGATTTGAAAACATAATCACAACATTTGTTTGCTTTTAATTACAGACAAATTACTCTAAAATTTATGTCTGAGAAATGTTTTCTTTGAGAAACGAGTTTCACAACTTTTCAGGCAATCCATGAGTTTTCAGCTCAGAGTCTGACTACAAAACAATTAGTCATTAAAATTAATTTTTCCTTCAAAACAATTTTCATTTAATTTTATACTAAAATTTAAAAGAAATCGATTACTTTCTAATAAAAATAAAATAACTAGAAAATAAAGAACTTGCTCATTTTATTTATCAATATAATTATACCGAGAGAAATTTGGAACAAAACTTATCGAGAAACAATTGATTTTGTGGTGACATCTCTTTATATTTGTTTAAATATAAAATATTAAACTTTTAATTTATCTTAAAAAGTGTTTCATTGAATTTAATTGAATTTAAATTATAAATCATTTAATATTAAAATAATTTATAAAATATATAAACAGTTCTTATTATTCGAAACATATTATAATAGAAGTAATAAAGAGTTAAAGAGTTAAAGAGTGGCAAAAGTAAGGAGTCGTTGAAATAAAGGAAAATTTCCAGTAATTATGAATTCAATTTTTTAAAGTGTTTTTTGTGTTCAAAAAATTAAAAAATAATTGTTTTAATTGTATTGAAGAGCACTGAAATCATAACGATTTAAAAGATTGTCATTTAAGTGGAGGACAAAAAGTATTCTCGAATAAACTGACTTTAATGCAAACTATTTGACCCAAATTTCAAAGCAATGGTTGAGTGTTAGTGTTATTTGCATTGCATTCAATGCAATACAGGTATGAATAGATACGAATATACAGGTATTTAACGCTCGGAACAAACGTCTCATAAATTGTCGGTTCACTTCAGGAAATGGGGTTCAGGAAATGGGGATCAGGTATTAGATGTATAAAGTCGTACACAAAAGTGTTTGAGTCGACAGATGTTCAGAAGCAGATCTCCAGATATCGAACTCCTCCTTCTTATGGAAGCTTTTATTGTCACTTCTCTCAGCATTCAATTAAACAAACTTTGAATGAGAACTACAATAAGAAATACAAGTCTTGAAAAGAACCCCGTTTTTGGACTTCTGGTCAGTGAAGACTCTGTCCTCTAAAGAATAAGTAGTCTTTTGTTAAAATAATTTATTCAAAAGAATCAATGGTTTAGTGAAGAACTGTTTTACTATTGAAGCCAATAGTAATTCCATACAAAGGAATACCCTTTTGCACAAACTATTCACTATTTTGGCGCCAAACTGACCCTTCTCTTTACACAAATGCATCCAATTGTATGCCTCTATTGACGAGTAGGTCCGCACAGCACTACCGACTCTGAAGCAGTAGCGTAAGAGCCAGATGTAAGCTCAGCATTTGATTGGATAGGTATAGCCCTAATGCCCTGAAGCCAAAGCGACCTTTTCTTTCTCGCATCCAATCTGTGGATAAGACTAACTTCGAGTTTGGTTTCAATTCAGTCTCATTGTTATTCCAGAACTGATCCAAATCACGACTCTCTGACCATTCACTACAAACTTATATTTTTTTTTGGTCACAACTTTTGGAAAAATTGTTTCTTTAGTTTAAAAAGTTTTGAATTATTTTTTTTTGTGAAGATTTTATGTTTTGAATTGAAATTAAGAGAAACGGTATGTAATACTATGTATAACAGAAATATTCTGTTATTTTACAGAAAAATAGTGAACTAAAAGTAATTGAGTTTTGTTACAACATTGGCGTCATTTCGTCCGATTTGGAAGAGTAAGTATTGTTCAGTTTGACTGACTATGAATTGCCTCCAATGAGCGCATGTCTACCATAACTGGTTTACTGTTGAAAATCTAAGTTTTTTTGTGAATCCTTTTCATTATATGATTTAAGATATAGTGGGCCACAAGTGATAGTTGTGATAGTTTCATACCAGACAGGTCAGGACTGGTGTCGATATTGGTTAAACCATGAGAATATTGCACTCGTCCCGGCCTGTTTAGGCAATGATCACTTCTACCATAACTTCACTCATTGCCTATAATTGTGTTTTTTATTATTAATTGTTTAAAAGTATTCAATGATTTTTTTTGTTTGAAATACATTTGAAATATAAAGCATTGAAATGAGTGCCAAAAAACCTGAAATTGTGTTATCACAAGAAATCGCGTTTTGCATCTGTTCTGTGCTGTTCTCTAATAAATACAATGAAACTGAAGTTCAGTGTAGTCTTATTATCGCAGTTTTATGATGCAAAAAAAGGTCGTATAAGCTTAAGGCCAGGGGCTATACCTATCCAATGAAACGCTTGCCATACATCTGTCTCAGACTGAATTGTATGGAGTGCTACCGACTTGAAAACAATCAGAGCCACTGCTCTGGCATTTGGGCGAAACATACAATGGATTTGGTACACACAGGGGTCAGTCGAGCGCCAAATACTTATGAAAATATTCACTCCTATTGTTGAGGTATTCTTTTGAAGAGACGGTCAACAAAAGACCATTTGTGTCCTTCTGATGACCAAAACTTGAAATACTTTGAATGTAAGCAATAAATGAAAAGTTTGAGAAACTTTGAGTCGTTGCTATGATTTTAAGAGAAATTCCCAATCATTTACTCATTGAAAACATTTAAACAAATGACAAAAAGCTGAGCAACGCTTCCATTCGTTTGATTATAGTTTTAGTTAACACAAACGATAACTTAAAACGTAATGATTGCAGTCATTTGATTCATAATTATGCGATCATTGAAACAATTAATGAACAAATAAGTAATCAAAGAGTCTTTTCAAGTGTTAAGTATTTGCAAAGCATTTAATTTGGTCTCAATTTGGGTCACATTTTAAACGATTTGCTTAAAAACTGAATTTAGACATCCATTCAAATTAGCAAAAGACTAGACTTAAAGCATTTTTAAGCCAACAATTCATTACTTTTGGATCACTTATTATTTGGAACTTCAAAATCACAAATAATTAACAGCTTTTGATTACATTTGAAATAAAAATACTTTTAAAAATGTTTTCAAAACAATTTTAATAAAAATGTTTTTAATAAATGATTTTAAATAAAATATTTAAATTCAATTTGTTTTTTGGAGCTGAGAAGAAGTACTGGCCGTTTGTTGAGATAATGATGTCTGTTGTCTATATTGGAGGAGTTCCACAATTGCTGTCAATTAACAAAGAAATTATTTTTAAAATAAGTTTTAGATAAATATTTAATAAATATTAAAAATAATTCTCTTTTGTTTATTATTTAATATCAAATAAAGATTTAGTCATTTAGTTTGAAACCAACTATTTTATAACTTTCACTCATAAATGAAAATAAGTTATATATTTAAAACACTTTTGAAAGTAATTCAACGGTACTTTTATCTGAATATAAATACTTTTCAGTTAATATAATAACTATTAATTAATTAATAATATTTCAGATTTATATTTATTTCAATCAATAAGTTAAACGAAAAATTGTATTCTTTTATGACATTAAACTTATTTTATTAAATCTTAATAGTTTTACGAAAGTGTAATAAAACTATCAAGGTAAAGGTAAGGGTAAGGGTAAGTACACCGTTTTCTGAAAATTTATTGATTTAAAAGTAGTAACAAAGTGTTGAAATTATGGTTTTAAAGAGCTAACAATGAGTTCAACTCTTTTGACAAACTTTTAGCCAAAGATAACAAAAGTACAAACTTTTTGAAAAATTGTTTGAATGAATGAAACAAATAATTTAATAAACAATAAAATAGATTAAAATCAATCACTAATTTTGTCTAATGGTTGACACAAAAAATAAACCATAAAAGATAGAGAAAGTCGTGTCGTTTTTAGAGGTTACAAAAGTTAGTCAATAGATTTCTGGTTAAAACCGTAATTTTTACGAACATTACTGACAAAGAATTTGATTTTTTAAATAAATATTTTCCATTAAAAATATCGTATTTTTTTGTTTAAATGATTTCAATTAAATACTTTATATAATTTGTATAAAAAGCATAAATAACTTCATTAAACGAATTATTTAATTTTAATAATTAACAAGAATAGTCACAACTTACAGTCAAATCTTTGATCTTGCACAAATTTGCAAAACAAGCGCTAGTTTTCGTAAACGAATTATATTTTTATTTAATAGTATTTTTCACTTTAAAGAATTATGGATCACAATAAAAGTTGCATACTTACAATGCTTACAATCAAAATAAGTTATTGTCAATAAACTAAAAATCAAATTTTGTGTTCACTATTTTTAATATGAGAAATGAGTGGACACTATAAAAATAAGTTTTAATTTAGAAAAAAAAGGTTTTTATTTTCATTGTGTATTACCCTGCATGTTTTATGAACTTAAAGATCTGAGCGGTTAAACTTTGTGGTCGAGTGTATATACAAAATGTATGTATAAATTACAATACCTTATATTATAAGTTCCAAACGGAAAATAGTACCTAAAAAGTACCTTCTATCTTATATACTTAAATAACATGATCTAGTTCATTAAAAAAGTGACCCCTTTACTAATCATATATATGATGAGTATTTCACCTTGAGTATACGTTGTTTCATTATCAAATTCTATTATAAAAATATCCTGATCAATGGCTATTAATTATAAATTTATATTTGAAAAAAGCTTATGTATATAAACGCCAATTTTAAAAATTCCGAATCTAAGTTATAACAATTTTAAATCAGATCAATTTATTGTACCTAGTGGGGTTGCACAAGGTAGTTCTAATTAAAACATTAAATGATTATAATTTATTACAAAACGATTTAATTGAATTTGAAAATTAATTAAAAAAAGGATTAATCCAATATCGCGAACAAGGCCTAAGACTTTTTAGGTATTTAAAAGTATCTTGTGCATAATTAAAATTAGAAAAAAGCTGTTTCTGGATATTAAATATTAGAAATTTATTCAGTATATTCTTACTTAGGGTTGGGCATAGGATGTTGCATATGTCACATTGAGGTATATTGAAACTAAACCTAGTAAGTTGGTCACATTAGTCAAAATAATCTTATAAACTCAAAAAAAACTATAATAGTTTACTCGAATTCATTCAATTTTTATTCACAAATACACATATACTGCATACATGTTTGACAAAATTAACTTAAAAATTAATTATATAACAAATGTAGTGATTATAAACTTAGTCCTTAAAACTTTTTTGATAAATACATTATATATTATTTAAAACAATGAGAGTTGTTTAGAATAGCCTACAAATCAACGTATGGCAAGGTTGGCGAAAGGTCGAGGCTCTAGGGGGTGGTAGGGTAGGGTATTTTGGGAAAAATCCTAGGGGGGGTTATTAGGGTATGGTATTTTTCAAAAACCTCAAAAACGTCTATTTTTGCACTATTTAGTTTTTTATTGCTATTTTAGGTTATTTAAAGTTTATTAAGTACTATAATTATCATTTATACATGCTACTTTACGGGAAAAGCTATATTTTGCCAATTTTTAACTGAAAAATGAATTTTTTGGGTAAAGATTGCTATCAAATATCGATAATTTTGATAAAATATTTCAATTTAAACGATTATTAACTCAAAATATTGTCAAAATTGATAATTTTCTTTAAATATTTGCCAATTTTTCTAAAATTTTTAAAAAAATCGGACCCGGCGCTTCG
>JAQFZM010002544.1:0-13352 GCA_034695785.1 Galumna obvia | reverse complement strand
AGTAGTGCCGAGTGGTCGGTAGTGGCGTCTAAAGCGCCGCTGAACGACCACAAGGCTAGTTTGTTTGTGTGACCACAAAATTAGTGACAACTTTAAGAATACATTCCTATTATAGAAGTGTGAGGCCTGTATTGAGATTTAGTTTAAGTCGATAAATGTGTGACCATTGTTAAGATCCATTAATAGAAAAGAATTATAGGGCCTAAGGTTAAACCATGTGTGCCACTGTATCAGACCACCGGTAGAATGCACGTATGTCAGTCTTTAGTTACCTATGATGGCATGCACTAAGGTTAAACCGTGTGGGCCGCTGTATTACACCACAATTAGAATGCACTATGTCAGTGTTAAGTTACCTTTGGATGCATGCACTAAGGTCAAACCGTGTGTGCAGCTTTATTGAACATTCAATTGAATGCACTAATATTATTTTAAATATAGGGTCTTAAATTGTACCGTATGTGCTAATTTGCTAAGAATTCACGATAAGTAACCACTATAAATACCGTAGTATTAGATCTTAAAAGAAGAAGTTATTTTAAACAATACATGTGTCCCCCATTAATGGCATAAATATTGCCGAAGTGTTTGACAATAGAATTAAATAATTATCAATGAATATGTGTCAGTCATTAATGTCCATAATTATTACCCAAAAGTTAGACATTAATAGAATAAGTTAATTATAAATAAATGTGTGTCCGCCATTAGTGTCAATTAATAGCACCGAAGTGTTAGGCCTTAACTGAAATATAGTATTATCAATAAATGTGAGTCCGTAATTAATGTCCATTAATATTGTCGAAATGTTTGGCTTTGTAGGAAGTAGACTATTACTGATGATTTAGCGTCCACCATTAGTGTCCATCACTATATAAATGTGAATGACTTAACTTAGCTGTCTATTCCCGAACACCATAAGAATATATAGCCATTGAAGAAGTCTATTGCCTTAACCTAATTTATGAATACCTTTTAGGTCTACAATAAACACAAGGAGTTTAAGTGACCAGTTGTAACCGAAGGACCTGTAGTATCCTAAGTGTCTTTTAGTACTCGAAGTGAATGTAGTAAGTGAGGTGAATGTAATACCTATAGTGACCTGTAGCACCCTATGTGTACTGTAGTACCCTGTGTCTTTTGGTATCCCTATGTGTTTTGTAGCAATTAAAGTGACCTGTAGTATAATGAGTGTCCTTTAAGACCCGAAGTGAATGTGGTACCCAAAGTGACCTGTAATCCTTGAAATGCCTAAAGTTTTGAAAAAACTTATAATACTTATAAGTTTTAGTATACTGTGGCCGCTAAAAAGAAGTTTCTTTATTAGTGACTGAACATGTTCCGCTAATGATTAAGAATTTGAATTTATATTACCTTATCTATATTTTCAAGGAATGGAACAATTAGTAAACAAACAGAATTACTAATCGTTATATTCTCACGGGAATGAATTGAAAGAGGCGTGAAACCAATGAATTGAAAGAATCAAATCATTGCTTCACTAAAGAACTTCCTTCACTGAACTCTACTTATACTCGAGTTATTTAATGTCGTGTTATAAGTAATTTTTGTCAGAATTAAGACTCTTAAAGAGACTCTTAGAATTATTCTTAGATTTACTTTTAGTTTTATTTTAGTTTTAGGTTTAGTTCTAAATTTTAGTTTTAAGTTCGTGTTGTCTTCAAAAACCTGACCTCAGACGGGACCGCTCGACCGTCGGAGGTAAGGCATTCATGTATGTTTAATTTTTGTTTTAGGTCTAAATTTTGGAAACGTTGTTTGGTTTATTGGTTGAGATATCGAGGTTTGAGGTATTTCGAAGAACAGAGTCGTTGTTCTATACAAAGGTACTGACCCATCATCAAAATAGACCTCTTTATTCCTTTCTGTTTGTGTTTCCGTGTTCTGTTGATTAGATTCTTTTGTTTGTTTTGGTTTAACCATTTTTGTCGATGTAACTAATGTTTTTGGATCCGTTTGTTGTAATGTGTCTACTGATCCGTACAAAGGAATGTCACGTCCAGTTTCATGTTGAGGTCCCTTTTTTCGGAGATAACTGTTGACATTAATTAACAATTTATTTGATTCCTGATTTGATGTCTGACTGAATTTCTGTTTTCTTTGTTCAATTGTTTCAGACTTTGAAATATTGTTTGAGTTTAATTTAATCATATCTTTTATTTTGGAGTCATTGCTTTCCTTAAGATTAAGTGTCGTCTCTTCAATAAGAGTGTAATTCGTGGCCAAAGATTTGTTTTTATAAATAATATTGCCATTTGTTGTGCAATTTAAGGGATCTTTCCTTTACATAAATCAATTTTATTAAAAACTGAGTCTTCGCTTAAAATGTTTGGCGAATCACTGACGAAGTTCGGCTGTTCATTAAATGTGTGACTAAAGGAACGACTGTTTGGCATTTGGTCGTCATTATCGTCATCACTGCACTCATCTGTGTCTTCGCCTAAGTTGTCTTCGCTTTCGAGTTGACTAAATTTTTCCGAAAGTATTATCCTGAACTTGAACTTCACTTCGGTTGTCTACGATTTTATTGGTTGTGTCACTTCATTGGGATTCTAATTCTTTGGTTTCATTTTCTTCATTAAAATTATTATTTAATAACTCTATTTTATCAAATAAGATTTGTCTCCTTTTTGTTCTGTTAAATTGTGTTTCATTTAGTTTTTGTTTTAATCTTTCAAATTTGGTATAGTCTTTAGATTTTATAAACCTGTCTAATAAACTGAATAGATTAGCGATTTTTATTTCAAAATATTTGTTTAATTTAAGAACTGCGTCAATTATTTCAGACACACTATTTGATGATAAAAGTTCTGAAATTATTTGATCGTTGATTTAGGATTTCTGTCCTTCACTTAAAAATAGCCCAACCGATGAAATTCTTTGATCGTCTGCCGTTGAAGACCCTGCCCCTCTCTCCACCCACCCTTACATTTGATTTCCGGTGGTTATTCGGTGGTGATTTAAGTGGCATTGATTTCGACACTCTCACAGGTCCAATCAAAGTAACCTTTCGATTAAAACCATTTGTTTGCGAAGTGACGATTGAAGTAAGTCTCGTATTCGAGACATTATTATTATTAATACTATAATTATTCATTATTTAAATATTTATAGAAATTAAATTTCAACTTAATTTTTTCCAGAATTTGTTGTAATTTCGAGCGCCATATGTAACACGAATGGGTTTATGCTCTTGCACAATTTCATTAATGTTACGGTTTTTGAAGGTTTTACCGATGATTTTCACGTTTAAATGAAAACTTCAACCCAGGCGATCCTTAGGCGGTCTCTGAGGTTTATGTATGAATTTCGGGACGTCAACAAATTCTTCCGAGTGTCTTCGAAGTGACCAATTCTTGAGTCTAATGTTCCAAATATTGGAACAGCAATAGCGGCAACCGTATGATCCTAATATGGTGATTCTTTATCCAGTTATAGGGACCAAACCGAATCTCTATAAGGCCTTTACCTTGGGGCTTATTTCTGTCGGTGAGGGTCCTGTAATCGGTATTTGATTTGACCGTTTTTCGGTGACAATTTAATCACTATAACTATAGTCCAGATATCGGGATTTAACGTTTAATGAACTAAATCAAATCAAAGTTTATTCGAAAAGTTATTATTGTTTAATATCCAAAAATTAATACACGTTTTCACTATTAGTGAGAAATAAAGTAGATTAAATAACTTTTAATCTAATAATTAAAGTGATGGTCACTTCACAAAATCAGAATATAAAGTCAGTGAAATATCAAAAATAATATCAAAAGTTAACTAAAAATGACTAATAGTTTTTATGATAAAAATGGACAAAAGATGTGTCATGAAATAAGGAACTTGGCTATTACAAAATGAGTAAAGATGAGCAAGTTTCCATAAAATAATAAACTTATGTGCCTATATTTGAGTTTAAGCGAAATAGAAATCCATGGGTGGGGTAACGGCTAGACGTTACAATATGATTTTGGATTTTTAAAAATATTGCATTTAAAATTTTAAATTTGATAAATTCAAATTTCTTGTATTATTATATAAGTTGTTATTGTCGAGAAGCACAGCGTTCTAAAAACTATCCCAGCTCCACTGGCTCTCCTCAAACTATAGGCCTGATTGACTAATTCCACGACTTGCGGTGACAGTGTTCACCCGTAGACAAACCTTGCCAATGGTATTTAGCTTCCTCCAAGCTCTCTCTACTTTTAAAGGCTCACTCAAAAGCTAATCGATTAAGAGTCGTTGGTAGCGAGTCCGCAAAACCCTAAGAGTAAACGGTAGCGATACGATTAAAACGTTGAGCTAGCGTTGACGACCAAAAAATAAAGGTCACACCAGAGTTTAGGTTAAAATGAAGACTTTTATTGATAACTTCCCAAAAGCTAAAATAGTTGTTTAGAGATTCAACTCATGCCACTGGTATGGTGATAAGCTCTTTTATACTATGAGTTATGTTACCAGTTTACAGTCAGATTACATCATATATTTCATAAAAGTTGTGAAAGTATTACATAATTATTTCATTAATTGTGTAATTATTGTTTAACTCAAAGTTTAGTATAACATTTTAGAATAAATCAAATATAAAAATAGAATTGTTATTTCAATAAACATTTTAAAAACCTGAAATCATTAAAATCATTCTGACAATTACTTCTTATGTTTGCATTACTGATTTTCCCTATGATTTCAACTTATATAAGTGATGATATGCAACGGCTCAGGCAAAACACATGACGTAATCAACGTATACATATATTTTTAGGGAGTCATTGCATAATTTTCAAAAAGCTTGATCATTTTCTTCTGTATAATAAATGTTTTACCACATAATAGTGTTATTCTCTTAGATTGGACACAAAGCTCGAGATTATTTTTAAACGTGTGCTCTTTTAGTAATGAGCCTACACTCCCCTATCAATATAGAATTTGATCACCTCTGGAGAATATATATTAAGTTGAATCATAAAGGGTAAAGAAACAAAAATGTTCAAAATGTTATCATTTATTAAATAATCTTAAAAAAAAATTCTAAAACAGCTTAGTAGCAAGCACATTCCATCGAAAGTAAAGGATTTAAATGATCTTGGTCTTTTTGGAAAGCTCGGTTTACATAAAATAGTTTGGTAAAATCATTTTCGGTTAATGGCCATTTTCCCATGAATTTGGCCAGGACAATTTAGTTTAATAAGCTTCAATGTAAGATAAATTATGCACTAATATGTCCTAAATAAAAGCAGAGTTTGTACATGCTAAAATTGTTCATTAAACTTGAATTTTTCATAATGATTTTCATTCACTTCAATAGATTCAAAGTTCAAAATATTCAATTAGCTTTGATTAATGACAAATTAATGAAAAATTTATCTTACATTAAAGCTTTTTAAGCTAATTTATCCTGGCCAAGTTCATGGGAACAGATGGACATAAGCCGAAAATGATTTTACCAAACTATTCTATTTAAACTCAGGTTTATAAAGAGACTAAGAATATTTAAATCCATTAGTTTCGAGGAAACGTGTTTGCTTCTTAGTTAAATATTTTAAAGTTATCCTAATTGAAATTTATATCAAAAATTTGTTATTTAATTATCCAAAACATTCTTATTTCTAAACCAATCTTAATGATCTTTGTATCATTTTAATGGAAAGAATAAGTAGTTTTTTATGAAATAAGCTGATCTAAATTTGATTTAGATCAGTTTGAGTAATTTGAATAATTATAGATTTTAGAATTTTAAACCCCTTAATTTTAATATTCAAAAATCAAAACGTATTTAACAATCGAGTGAGTTTATGTATGTGAACTTAAAATTTGGTCAAATTTCATCAAGGAGTTTAAGAAATATAACTTGTTAAGTTGTCCTACTTAGATTTGATCACGACTTTATATATATGAATGGCAACAAATACCTATTGTGCATACAACACCCTCATAACCTTGCATCTTATTAAGTCCATAATAATTCAACTGACCCTTAAATGATTTGACACATTCTTTGCAAGTCTTTATATCTGTAATTTTATCGCAATTTTTATATTTATCAGTACATTTTGTTTCTTCTTGTTTTCCGGAATCTTTTATATCATTTTTTGGGTTTGATACAACCAATTGAATTGTGAGGATTATCATTAAAACTACGAAAGCTTTATTTGACTTCATTTCTTGACTCTTAATTTAAAGCAAGTTTTTAAAAGTTGTCTTAATTATCTTCAAATAAAATTAAATTAAATATCTTTTATTTTTAATAATCTCTAAAATATAAGTAATATCAGATATATAGTCAATAAATTATAGGCAATTTACATTCAATTATATATAGAGTCCATCATAATTTAAAATTACTAATTACTTTTGATATACATCTTAATTGTATTATTTTATTATTTGGCTACATTGATAACCCATTAACTTTGTTTTTTGCCGTTTACCACTTACGTATAGAGAGTAAAATTTGAGACTATATCGCAATTAAGACTAAAGTTATTGTATATGAGATTTAAATATGAATGAAAACAAAATTTAATTTAATGTAAAACTAATAGAAATTTCATTTACATGAAGTTTAAATAACTTTGCCAAATAAGAGACATAAACAACATGGGCGGATCAATAGCGGTTTTAGTTGGGGTTATGTCTTTAAATATTTAAGCGCGATTGTTATGGGTATGAAAAATTATTTATAGAGGTAAACAAACTTTAATAAAAGTATTTCACAAAAATATGAAAAAAAAATGAATTTTTGAGGTTTTAAAATAGGTTTTTTCTATTATTTCAAGTAAAAGAACATATTGCAGATAAATTTTTATTAATAATTTGTACATAAAGCACGATTTCTAACTTTTATTGTCAAATATTTAACGTTTTCATAATAAAACGCTGATTATTTAATATCAATGAATAGATTTTAGATTTGTTAAGACATATAAATTTTAGAAAATTAGGTTATTTTTGTACTTTATTTGATTTATATCAAAAAGGATCAAAACAAATTAATTTTAAAATAAATAATAGTGAAATATTTATTTTCATCATATCTCAACTTTTTCCAATTATTTTGTATTGAAAATAACTAATAAATATTAGAAAGTTGATATCTGTAAAATCTACTTATAGGACAAAAATCTAAAATTATTTATGATCTTTTTAATTAACTATGGAGAATCACAAAATCAAGTTGATATTTTAAAGTAAAACTACTTTAATCTATTAAAAATCAATTATTATAAAGTTCAAAATTGATATATATTGCTAATGGGGGTTTTAAGGTGGTTAAAATTGCAGTTTAATGTGAGCACCCAAAAGAGGCACATACAACATTTACAAAAGGGTCATGTGTAGTTTTTTCTTTATAAAATCTAAACGAATAAGAATAAAAAAATTTCTTTAAAATCCCTAATATGGAATTCTTGCACCATTATAAATATATTTGAAAAAAATTTGTATCAAGTTGAATTTTTCTATGAAGACAATGATGTTTATTGCAAAGAGAATAAGTAAGATAGATGAAATGTTTTGATGCTTTTTGGGGTTTTAAGGAAATTTTTTTATTCTTATTTGTTTACATGTTATAAAGATAAAACTACAACTGACCCTTTTGACAAAATATTGTGTCAGTAGCCTCAGTGGTCCAGTGGATAAATACAGGATACACAATAACTTTCCGGGTTTGCGTCCTTCTTTTGAAATATTTTCTCATTTCTAAATTATTTATTTCTAAGAAAACCTAACTAAATTCAATTACAAATGAGTTTAACTAGGTAGTTTTCATTAATGAATAATTCCTGTTATATTGTTTTAAAAATTCAATCATATATATATTTATAATATGTAAGGTCTTAAACAATTGTTTAATCGAAAACTGGGACAGGATTTACACCTTAAAAACTTTTAGTGATAGAAGATACTGTTGACTAAATTTCGATTACACCAAAATTTTTTTTATTAATATTTGTTTATTAATTAAACACAAAACAATAAATTTAGTAAAAAAAATCGATTATAAAATAAATGATTTGAAATTAGATTTACGCATCAATCACAACTAAAACCAAACAAAATCTATAATTATCTATACAAAAGAACTAAAAAATTCATCAATATAATAGCCCTTTAAACAAATACTATCAATGAATACTAAAACATGAGTAACTTTTTACAACTTAAAAATGAATATTAAGTCATCAAAACATTCCTAGTATTCTATAAATATGATCATTTTTACTTAGTATAGGAAAGTTTTATGGTGCATATTTCTTTTAAAATCATGCATGCTTAGTGTAGTTAGCTTATATTTTAAGAATCAAGTAGATACAGCACAGTGTTTTTGTCAAATCTAGTAAATATTAGAAATTAGTAATATTTAAAAGATTTTATGGTCTATATTAAACCTTTTATATAAAATGAATGAGAGTTTGAAAGAGATAGAGAGTACAAAATGAAAGAAAGAAAGAGAGAAAGTAAACAAATTAAAAGTGAGATATAATGAAGAGAGAGAAAGGAATAAAAAAGAGAGAGAGAATACAAAATTAAAGTGAGAGAGAATGAAAAAAAGAGAAAGAGAGAAAATGAAAGAGAGGTAGAAATAGTAAAAGGTAGGGAGAGAGAGAGAATAAAAAAATAAAAGAGAAAAAGAATGAAAGATAGAGAGAGAATACAAAACGAAAGAGAGAGTGACTAAGAGAGAGAGAGAGAGAGAGAGAGAGAAAATAAAATGAAAAAAGGAGAGAATTAGAATAAATATTAAAAGTGAGAAAGAATGAAGAGAGAGAGAGAGAGAGGGAGGGAGAGTAAACAAGAGAGGGAAATTACAAACTTAAAGTGAGAGAGAATGAAAATGAGAGAAAGAGAGAGAATGAGAGAGGTAGAAATAGTAAAAGATAGGGGGAGAGAAAGAATAAAAAAATAAAAGAGAAAAAGAATGAAAGATAGAGAAAGAGAGAATATAAAACGAGAGAGTGTGATTAAAAGGGAGATAGATAATACAAAATGAAAGAAAGAGAGAGAGAATACAAATTAAAAGGGAGAAAAATGAATAGAGAGAAAGAGTGAGAGAGAGAGTAAAAATACAAAATTTAATTGACAGAGAATGAAATAGAGGGATAGATAGTAAGAGATAGGGAGAGAATAAAAAATTAAAAGAGAAAAAGAATGAAAGATAAAGAGAGAATGTAAAACGAAAGAGAGTGTGATTAAGAGAGAGATAGATAATACAAAATGAAAGAAATAGAGAGAGAGAATACAAATTAAAATGACAAAATGAAGAGAGTGAGAGGGAGAGATTATAAAGAAAGAGCACACAAAATTCAATTGAGAGAGAATGAAAGAGAGGGAGAGAGAGAGTAAAAGATAGGGAGAAAATAAAAAAATAAAAGAGAAAAAGAATGAAAATAGAGAGAGAATTCAAAACGAAAGAAAGTGTGATTAAGAAAGAGATAGATAATTCAAAATGAAAGAAAGAGAGAGAGAGTATGCAAATTAAAAGGGAGAAAAGGAAGAGAGAGAGGGGGGAGGGAGAGAGTAAAAGAGAAAGTAGGAATACAAATATAAAGTGAGAAACTTAAAACGAGATAAAGAGAGAGAGAATGAGAGAGAGGTAGAAATAGTAAGAAATAGGGAGAGAGAGAAAATAAAAAAAAATAAAAAGAAACTTGGACCACTAATACAGAATGAAAATATAAATAAAATTACTGTTTTATTAAAATTAATAAAATAATAATTTAACAAGATCAATTGTAAATTTTTTAAAGTTTTGAAATTTTTAAACTCATTTTATCTTATTTAATGAGAATCTTATAATACAAAACAAACACGTATCTAATCAATTTTGATCTAGATTATAATAAACAAAAATGTAAATTAATATCTTTGCGTAGTTTTAAATTCGACATTTTTGAAAATGTTGAATTAAATAAAAAATAAACTAGCTAGATCAAAATTTTTTGTATAAGGGAATCTAAACAAAACCATATTTAAAGTAAATAATTAAATAATTTGAAAAATAGAGTAGCAAAATTAATAAAACGAATCTTTCCAATAAAATTTCGATTGTATATTAGATTGCAATATATTAAAATATATTTCTATGATGGAAACAAAACTTAGTTTTACTTAATCTAACTATACAGTCAACTCCATAACATCCCAGAATCTTACCTGTTTTTCGCCTACAGATTTACCATGGTTATAGTTGGAATTTCAAACCCAAATTTTTAACCTTAATTCATTATTTATTCTAGTTTGAAAATTGTATAAAAGTTTTAAAGTCACCATGTTATTTTTTGAAACTCATTGATTTTTGTAAGTTAAGCAAAAAATCAGTGAAAAATTTACAAATCACCCTGTCATTCTCAAGCCGTTTGAGATTTTTAAAAAATTTCAAAAGGCTCTTGTACACAATTAAAATTAGAAAAATTTATTTTCTGAAATTTTTAATTGAACAAGCTTAATTAATATAATATCTTAAAAAGTGCCATTTTGTATGCCTCATTAAAAATTCAACCAAACAAAGATTATACAAGATAAATCAATTCTGTAAAATGAATATAAAACTAAGAAAAATTATCTAAATTTAAATTTTAAGAAATTTGAATATATGCTTCTTAGCAAATATAATTCACTAGGTAATATTTATTAAATTGTAAAATTTTGAACTTGATATTTTTTTGAGTTATATTAAAACAACTTATCCGATTTCAAATCTGTGAATTGAATATTAAATGACCTTATGTAAGGTATATAAAAATAAAGTGAGCAAATTACTAGGTTTGGTTATAATATAGTTCATTGTAACATATGCAACACCATATGCCCAACCCTAATTTATAATGAACATTGTGAATTTTTTGCATGAAAATAACGTATTTGATAAATAATGAATCATATTTTAATTTGCCACCAAGATCACATAAATCGGTTTAGAAATGAGAGAGCTGCAGCTATTTAAAGGTAAACATTATAAAAATAAATAAATAAATCAGTTTTATTAGAAGTTCTAAACAATAAAATCACAAAATTATTAATAAAACAAATATTTTGTTTCATAAATATGTGCAAATTTTAAATCAATAAATTTCTTAGATTAAATATTTAGAAAAAAATGTTTGTAATAATTTAAGGATAGGAAAAAAGGAAATTTCAGAATATCACTTACAAGGTCAAAATTGGCAAAACCCCCTTAAAAATCGATATTTTTGCAAAGCGCCGGTTCCTATTTTGTAAAATTTTCCGAAATAAATGCCAAAATTTTAAAGAATTTGAGTTATTCAGGCAATGCTTTACGTTTGTTTGCTTGCTTTTGTTTACACCATTTTTTCTCATGAAGATTTACAATATTTTTTAGCGATTATATTATAAAAATGCTTCATTTAAAGTGAATAATTATTGAAATATCTCAATTTGAATGTAATAGCCATGTATAAATTGCATTTATAGCAAATAAAAACTTCAAAAATTTAAATTGGGCAAAATCGATGTTTTTGAAAAATATCTTTAATAACAACCTAAGAATTTTCCCCAAATCTACCCAAATTCCTCATATTGACTATATCTTTTGACATACCTACAATCCGCTGGCTTCATCATCCTAACAACCTGTCAGAACTTTACACCTGCTAATGATAGCACTGATAATTTTAATTATAACAGTTTTATTGTAAAAAATAAAAATGGATATATTTAAAATATAATTGTTTATATTATTTTGCATAAAAGTATATAGTTTTTAAAATAAATAAAATTATTTTACTTAATAAATATTCAGTAATTTATTTTTTAAATTAAAAATTATTAAAATATAAACCTCAAGTAAAATTATTGTAATAGAAATAATAATTCCTATAAATAAGCCAAACACTGGACCTCTCAAAAACATTTTTATGTGAATTTTTTCTTCAGCTGTTAATATTTCATTGTTAAAATTGTCCCTGCGTCTTTTATTTAGATTTCCTATTAATTCTATAAAATTTGTTTGAATTTGAAACCAATGTTGGCAGAAACCACTCTCAATCAAGTAAATGGTCCTTCAATGAATAAAATAAATTATATTTTAAAAATTTAAATACTTTTCTCACATTTTATAAAATTTCTTAAAATTTGGTATATTTCTAGTTAAATAAATGAACACAAATTTGTTTAAATACTTGTGCTCGGATTCCTTTAAATTAATATTCGATATAATATTCTTAAATTTATCTGCAGTTATGGAATCGGTTAAAATGACTACTTTTCTATTTTCAATATCTTTGAGTATATTCTCGTTATTAAATAATTGGATAAAGTTTTCGCTCTGTGAAGTGTTTCGATTGTTGTCAAGTAAGCGACTGTTGAAATCATTATAAATTTCGGGATTCAAAAATTTAATCTCTTCGATGGCATCTCTTCCTATAATTTTTAAATCAGGTTTCGATATAATATCTTCGAATGTTTCTACTGTTAGTGAAGGCTTTGTTTTAAAATATGTATTTAATAATAAACTTTGGAAACACATTCTTATTATTGATGCGCATATTAACCAGGAAAATATTATCATAAACCTTATATGATTGTCAGTATTTTTGATCATTGTTGATTGGTTTAAAAGTATAGTTACTAGTTTAAATATATTCTTAAATAAAATACAAATACTTTCTTTTCTGTTTGATAGAAACCAAGAATATATTACTATTGAAATAATAATTGAAATCCAAATCTAAGAAATTATTTTTTAAAATAGAATTTTTTCAAAATAATTTACCTGGATAGAAAATAAATATATATAATTAAGATATGATTCATCTTGGTCAAATTTCAATACACTGAGAGGGACTATCCAAAATATCTCTTGGATTGGATAATATAATAACTTATTTATATTAATGTTAGTCATCAAATCCCAGGACATTAAATAAAATAATCGAAGAATTCTTAAAATAATATAATTAAATTATATTTATATCATGCTTAATTATACCTCATGATTCGGTATTTGTTCACAAAAACCTTCAACTATGTTTACAACCATTTTCATATTACATATTAAATAATTAAAAATATCCAAAGAGAGACCAAAAATTATTCCCTGAAAATAGCAACAAAATATAATTTTATTATAAAACTATTTGTATTAATATATTTTTAAATTATGATAAATAAATTAATATAATATTTACAGTTTCAGCCATTGGCATATCAATTTGCCAAGTTATATTATCATTACCATCACAATAATGTTTGCCTAACTTTGCAATAATATACTTGGAAAAATATCTCAATTTATCAAGATAGTCTTCGTTAATCATTAATGTTATAAATATTTCACATATAATTTTCCAAAAAAAATTAAATTACTTCTATTTTAT
>JAQFZM010002543.1:0-13357 GCA_034695785.1 Galumna obvia | reverse complement strand
TGAAATTTATTGGCTTATATCGAGTTTTGACTTATATCAAATTGGCTTAAATAAAGTTAGCTTAACATTATATAACCAATAGAAACGGTCGGTGCCGAAAAATGTGTGGTTTAAATCAAATTTGGCCTAAATACTGTCAGCCTAAATCAAGAATTGACTGTATTAATTATATCACAACAAAATAAAATACTTATCACTTATAAATTTTTAGTTTTATATTATAAATTGTTATAAGTTTTGGTTCAATTAAATTATGAACTTTTAATCTTATCATTTGTTTTAGTGTCAAATAATTATTGGTTTTTGTATTTAGATGTTTATTCCTAAACAAAATAATTGTTAGTAATTGTTAGCAAACATTCAATTAGTTTGAAATGTTTAGACATTTTTAGGACATTTGAGGACATTTTAGAAGTGAGAGCACATCAAATGTCATATTTTGGTGGAGAGATCTGTTTACTTGTTTGACCTCCAAATTCTTTTTCGGCAAAATATTTCGACGCAAAACAGATCAATGGGAAAATGCGCACACATTCCCAAAATCGCAGAGACTCTCTCCGTCTCTAACATATTCTGATCCTTTTCTTATCAAAAATGTAATTCTATTCAAAATGTAATCAATCGGTTAAAATGTTTAAAATGTAACAACAATTGTGAAGAATTCATAAAAACTTCTCTAATATTTTGCCATTTTTGAAAAAAAAGTAATTGCTAGCTAAATAGCTAAATAGATAAATAGCTTAATAGCTTATAGTTTTTTCAAAACACATGAAACCATTGACTATAAAAATAAGGATTTTGTGAAATTGGATTTATTTCTATAATTTTAAATCATTGAGTCTTTTGAGGAATGACTCTAAATGTTTGACATCACTCGAAATATTGATATGAAAGAATGCCATTAGTTTCATATCGTGGTTCTGCCACTGGAGCTCGACTTATGTAAGTACTAAACTTTGAGAAAACACATATTCCGAAGACAAACCACTTTCAATGAAATGATTTATTTATGAGAAAAACCTTCAAATAAAGCTACGATCGCATGACATAAGTCTTAATTATATGGAATATAATCCCAATTCTCTGAAGCACTCAAAAAGTTTCTCAACTCAACCATTTTGTTTACTTACAAATTGTATTTTCAATGCAAACTCATTAAACATACAATATTTGTATTCCTAAATCATTGTTATAAACCCATAAGACTATACTCTAACATAATATTCATAACTTTTCATAAAAATGGAGCAAATTTTGATTCATTTTGAAAATTGTTATGTTATTCATAAAATGTATCTCAAAGTTTAAGCATTTCTTTAATGCTGTCTTTGCTTTTTATGCTTTAAAAGCCGTAAAATTGATGATTGATTTGAATTTTTTTAAATTCAAAAGATTTGGTGTCAGTCCGCGAGAATTCCTTCGTATTCACACATATGGAGAAGTGAACAAAAATCCAATTTATGGCTCAATAATTGTTATAATTTCCATAATTCTGGTGACAGTCTTTCTATTATTAGCTCCAAATTCTGTACAACCGATCGCATCATATATTGCTTTTTCATTACTCCTATTATTGCCATTAATTTTCATCTTGGTAATACTTTGCAATCATTTAAAGAAAAAATATTTAGCGCCCAGAATACAAAACAACGAAACAAATGATGACAACGAAACTTATGATGCAGTCCGAGAAAGTCGCCAGAGCTCTACCACAACCATTCAGTCTCAAGAAAAAACATAAACTATCCATCAGTTCTATGCCGTCGACATTATATATAATATATGTACAAATAGTGCCAAATGACAGAAGAAAAACTACCTTCTCTTTCATTTAATATATCAAAAGAATATTCAAATTTTCAAATACAGTTAGGCCTCGATTTGACAAGATCGCTGTTGCCAGCTAAATTACCTTGTTAAATCGAAATCTTGTTAAATAGAGTTCATTTAGCATTGCCATAGACTCATAGAGCGTTTGGTGCTTTAAATTCACCTTGTTATATCGAGTTCTTGTTATATAGAGTCTTGTTATATGGAGGCCTAACTGTATTATTAAAATAATATTAATTGTAAATCAATTCCACTTAAAAGTTATGCAAAACCATTGATTTCTATAGAGTTAGCGATTGTGTGAATAATTTTACTTAAATACTCTTTAAATGATAAAAATGTTAATCTTTTAATATTACTTAAAGTTTATTTTTTATTTTATATCTTATAATATGAAAATTCGTTTTACCATCTTTTTGTCAATTGTCTTGTTTTCAGGCATTTAAAAATACATACATATATGTATTATATAGTCGTGATCAATTCTAACTGGGACAAATTGAAAAGCTATATTTCTTCAACTGCTGGATGAAATGTAGCGAAATTTTGCAGCACATACATTGCCTTCCCATTGACTCCCATTGACTCCCATTGACTCCCATTGACTCCCCTATTGTTAAATATAAGGTTTTATTTTTTATAAATATTATTTAGGGTTAAAAATTCGGAAAAATTTGAATTAATTGTATTTTTCACATGACTTGCCATCAAATTTGACCTCATCTAGCGACTTTATTCTAGCCTTGGCAAAAAGTAACAAGCAGCAAAATTGTTTAATATATAATATTTTATTGGATAAATTCAAAAAATCTCTGGGATTTCCTGGTTCAAATTTTCATAGGGTATCATAGTTGTTCTTTCAGCTCAAAAATTTGACAATCAATTAACCACAGGATTTTGGTATCAAATTAAGGTAATAAAAAACCCTTTAATATGCGTTTTACACAATCAAAGTTGGTAAGGCCAATTTTCAATAATTTTAAAAATTGTAGTTTTAGAACATTTTCAAACTTCTAATTTTTATATTCAAAATTCAAACCTTATATTTAAAAATGGGGGGAGTCAATTTATGTGCATGCAAAATTTCATTACATTTCATCTAGTATTTAAAGAAATATAGCTTGTTAAGTTGTCCCAGTTAGAATTGATCACTACTGTATATTTAATTGTTATGATATTACTTAAAAATTAAATGGATTCAATCTATTTATGTGTTTTCTCAAATGTGTGTCTTAAAAAACTAATAAAATAACAAAAAAAATAATAATCTGTTTATTAAAGAAAAAGTTTTCTCGTTTTGTGATTAATTGTCAAAAATATCAGACAATCAATAAAATGACTTTTAAACTGAAAAATCATTTAATTTTATTTTTGAAATTTCTTTTTATTAATCTTTTAAGAATATATCGATTCTTTTTCACTGAAGTCATTTATTTGATGGCTTAGAAATAAAGCCCCATCTCTAGAGCTCTTCTCATCGATCGATTGCAACGACTCTGTTCTCTCTCTCTCTCTCTTTTCAAATGTTGTTTTCTAAGAATATTCTGACAAATAATTTATTTTATTGATAAACAAATGAAAAATCGGAGATAAGTGAGAACCAACTCTTTATTTGAGTATTTTTTCATCTTTTTATCATAAAATACAAATGTTTTCGGCATTTAATTATCGAAATTTAGTGGTCGGAAGTGTTGCCGTCTCTTCATATCGAGATTATTGCCATAGAAATGGTGTCGCATATATGTGAGTCTAATTATAATTTATTTTTATATTTATTTATTCGTTTAACTCTTTTATTCGTAATTAATATATTTATTTTTATTGAATTTCTTTTAAAAATTAGTAAAAATTTCTCTTTTAAGGCATTTTTACAAAAATATATTATTAAAAGAAATAAATATTTGTCTAAATCTCATAACAATTTAATATATATATAAACTTATTTTAAGTTAAAATTAATTCTAAACTAATTTTTATTTTGTTTTTAATTTAAATTTTGGTAATAAATAGATTCAACAGAAGGGGTCAACAATTAAGAGGAATTCCTAAAAATAGTTCTAACGGTCTCTTTTATCTTATGGTTACCCTTTGTTTTATGTTATTCATACTTTTAATGATCCCGAGTCTAATTGAACCGCCGGTACTCTATATTGGAATCGTTTTCTTTTTATTATCGTTAATATTTGCGGTCGGTTTTACCAATTCTTATCTCAGAAATAAGAGCAACGAAACGGAAAATAATATAGAAGTGGAAAGACGTTCCTCTTGTGAATCTAATAATTGTGCTAGCATCATTCCATGTAATATTCAAAATGATCAAAACGATCGCCAAAATATTAACAACAATAATAATAATGAATCACCCTCCTCATTTTGTGAGTTACCACCGAAGTATGAGTTGCCGCCCAGTTATTCACAAACTATTTATTCAATAAATATTTGAATACTTTCTGTGCTCTCAATTGAATTCATTGAAGCGAAACACTAATAATCAATGATTTTTAAATCAAAACAAATGACTGCATCGCAAATGTGAGTCCAATTCATGCAATTTATGCAAATTTTATTTTAAATATATTTGCTTTCAGTGATTCTATAAATTTAGGCATTTCAGGCATTTCCCTATCGATTTGATTCACTGACTGAATAACGCCAAACATTACATCAAAAAGGGATCGCTTTTAATGTGCTTTAATGTGTTTTCTCTCATTTTATTCTTTTAAATATAACAGAATTTCGAATAAAATATTTTTGACTATAATTTCAAACAAATAAACTCTAATTACTTTTTATTCATAGTTAAGATAATTCCCAAAATGTTATATTAATGCCTATAATATTACAATTAAGTAAAACATGACTTTCAAAATCTTGAAAATATAAAAATATACTCAAAATATGTTTTCAATGTTATTGTTTAATAAATGGATTAATAAATGGAAACTTTATTTATTTAATAATAAAAATTCTAAAATTATGTGGATTATTATTTTAAAAATTATTTTGATGACCACTTAATAGATGGCAGTCTATATCTTGATATACAGTCATTTCTCAATAGAATAAAGTAGCTTGGTCATCTGAAATTAGTTAACCCAATAAATTAGTTAATTCAACAGAAATTTATATTTCTTTAGTCACTAAAGTTTAATGTTTAGGGATTAAAAAAAGTGCTGTACTATATCTGGTGATTAACTTAAATAATACTTTACTCTACTAATAGATTGAGAGGGTATAAGAGGGTATGAAAAGGTATAAAAAGGTATGACTAACATTTTATTTTTGGTTAATTATATGATTATTGGGTGAGAAATATTTGCAATAATTATAGTGCGGATCATAAATGCTAGACTAACATAAATATCAAACTGAAAAGTTAGCATTATCAAATTGTAGTCTTCATATTCTGTGTCCTCTCTTATATAAGGTTATAGGGAATTGTGATCTATAGACTCATTTAAAAATTAAGTGTATTTCATATAATATATTCTTTAATTAAAGTAAATTTAATTTTAGAATTTTATTATGATTTGTTGACAAAAAAAGTACAAACATTTTTATAACTACTCTAATCTAGGTAATAAGTAAAATATACAATAAATGTTATTAATATTTAGTAATTAATCACCTTGTTAATTGGGATAATAGCTTTCAAATAATAATCTCACAAATGATTAAAATCAAGACTCTTAAATGTGAGGATTGTTTCCTTTGTAATTCTCTCTAAAATTTATAGAATTTAGCTTGGTCATAATTTATGACCAAGCTAATTTATGATATATGAAAAATGATTAATACTGGGATGTAATTAACCACTGATTAAATGTGAAGTTTGTGTTCATTAAATGAGTTTATATAATATAATCGCAATAAATGACATCAAAATAAATGTGAATTTCAGTCCGATATGTAATCGAGAAAATCGGTCGCAAAGTATTGATCGCTTCAAATGACGACAAACGAAAAGTCGAATCGACTCAAATGAATGCATTTTTCGTTTGGCATTCATTTCGTTAATTAGTTTTTAGGCTTTTTTTAAATTCTCGTCGATATATAAATATTTTTGTATAAAAGTATAATAAAATGATTTAAAGTTTTCTTAAATGAGAAGAAAGTCTTAAGAAAGTTAAGATGCCTGTCTTGACTTACAGAGGCGGTGTTTCGGGTGCTGCCAGTATGTAAGTACAAATAACCTTGTTATTATATCTACTCATTTATAAATAAAATTAAATTTTAGATTTACTTATTAGGTTTGGTTCCCCTAATTTTCTAAGTATACATGGTAATAATAGTGGAAAGATTAATTGGCTCTTCATAACGTCAATAGTGTTAATAGTGTTAATCGTATTCTTATTAATATCTCCAAATTCAATACAACCGCGCGCTTCAAATATTGCGTATTTTCTCACAATTTTGGTGTTTCTAATAATAATTCGAATAATTTTTTCTTATTTAATGAAAAGATGTCACACTTTTAATCCATTCATCGAAAGAGAAGAACAAACATATAATCAAATAAATGGAATTTATTCTATCGATGAAGTTTACACTCGACGACCAACAATTGCCTCCCAATTATCACTAACTAATTCTGACATTTCATTGCCTCCAAAGTATGAAATGCCGCCGACATATTCACAGGCCGTCTCTTTACTTACTCTTAAATGATATTCAAATATTCAAATATGAAAACAAAACAAAATTAGTGATCACTTTATTATCACTTTATTTATTTTATTTAAAATAATATTATAATATTAGTTATGATTCAATGATTGGCTCAAAAATCATAACTTATTTGTATTTATATACTCTTTTAATCAATTGAATTAAATTACTGAAAATTATTTTTTATTATATCTTGCTTATTTATACTTATACATGTATATGGCTTTTATTGATTTGTCAAAAATTGTGCGATAAAAACAATGATAGCAATCATTTCAATTATAATTCAAACGATTAATACATCCATATAACAAACTTAATCAAGGCAAGTTTAAGTAATAGTTCACATTTTTATGAATAGAATAAATATTAAAATACATTGAAAAGAGATGAGACAATTAATATGTGGTCAGAATATAACTATAATTACGATAAACTCTAGTATTTTGGAAAGTTTTAAATTCCCGTTACAAATATCTCGAGCCAAAACAATTTTAACTTTTGTGGACTCAATTAACATATGAAAGGTTTTTAATTAAAGAATGCTTTTAAACAAATTATTTATTAGATTTAACTTTGATTTGCTTTTTGTCTTAATTTGATGCTTTTTTTAAAAAAATAAAAATATTTCGAGGGTTTGAATCTATTAGCCTTATATTCATGGTTTTACCAGTTTTTCTGTAACTAAAATTAATGGTTAATTTATAATTGAGAAATGGGTTTGGATTTGATTATAGGACAATAGGGTTTCGTCCAAATGATTGATTTAACATAATTTTAGTTAATTTGATGGTTAAGTGATTTGTTGACAAAATTATATTTCAGTCGAGTTTTTTCTGACTGACGTGAGGTCTACACAACCAAATCAAATATTTGCAAACCATAACAATAGCTGTACAGACAAAGCATCCGATCCATGCAAACAGAAAGAGCCATAAATGGCATTCAAATTCGAGCTGACCCTTAACTTCCCCGCAATAAGGAATCGTAAGGTAGAGCTCAAACATTGAGACCACATAAGAGAATATTTGGAGCGAAACTATAAAAGTAAAGAGAAAAATGGCCACAACTTTACAAAATTCTCTTTCCGGGTCTTTATAACTATTGATCCATTGCCTGATACTTGTGGGCAATACTTCCCTTTCATCGGGTAGTCGGGGGTAATTCCAATAATTGTAATAAAATTCTCGTTCGCAATGAAATTCATACTCTTCTCCATATGTGTGTTCATAAGAATATGTATTGCAATCACTATCGGTTTCATCGCTATTATAAAAATACTTTTCGTCTAATAAACACTCTTTTGATCCGCTCTTCAAATTCAAATTATCTCTTCCGGTGACTAACATTTTCTCTGATAATCAAAAATTTGTTTCAATTCTCAAATACTTGTTTTGAAGTCGTAATCAATTTATAGAAAACTATTTGTTTGAGTGTTTGAATGATATTTGCATTTGTTTTGTCACTTCTTTTATTGATTAATCAAAGAGAGAGACTATCACTAAATAGATTTGTCAATTTACCAATATGTCCTAGCTCGATCCATTTCCCACTACAAATGTTTAGTTAAACTTCACATTAAAATAAAATAAATTTTCATTAACTATAGTTTGCAAAACAAATTCAATTTTCATATTTAAATAGTTTATGTAATACTAAACTTCATCACATTTTAATACACTTTTATTTAGAATATTTTTTAAGTTTAAAACTCAATCATTCGTTAAAATTAAGAATAAATTAATCGCAAATTATTTCGAGAAAAGCGTTAAATTATTTATAATATTATTCCATAATTTAATTCAATTTTTACTAAATTTTATTTAAATTCGATTTAAAATATAATTTATATAAATATTTAAAACTATAACCCAACGAATATTAGAAATCCGAGCCTTTATTAGAGCAACAATTTATTTAAAACCCAAAATAAAAGGTTGTCATAGAAATGATTCGATCAATTCTTGTTAAAAAACAAATCAAAGAAAGAATTAATTATTAAAGAAACAAAAACATTATTTAACTTTTCTATTTTGTTCAACACTTACGGTGACCTTGTTCAATTATTAAACCAGGGATATTCAGTTCAATAAAATTTTATATTCATATTTGATAAATGTTAGGATACATTTACTTTAAGATCCTAAATATTCTTAAATAAATGCGTTTTTCAATAATTTTTTATTTAAAACATTTTCAGATTTCAATCAAAAAGTTGTCTACAATTAATAATTAATTATAATTTCAATGAATCTTAATTTTATTATTAAAAATAATAAAAACATTGAAAAAATTATAATAATTTTATTTAGTTTTAATGATTACCTCAATTGTAACTAAAAAGTTCATATCAATAGCTCAGTTGTTAAAGCGAGAACCTAAACATTAAAAGGCCAGGGTTCTTCTTCCCATATTCTGGAAAGACTCTTCCAATATTTTTTAATATTTGATAAAAATTTAAGACAATTTTTTAATTAAATTATTCCGAAATAAATAATAAATTTCTTTTATTCAAAATTTTAATTTTGAGGAAAAGCGGACTCTTTTTGAAAGGGAAAAGAGTTAACTAAATATTAAATTTCGATTCAAATGTTCGAAATAAATCGATTTATTTATAAATTGTTTAAAATGCAATCCATTATTTAAAATATTTAAAACATTAAATATTCAAATCGTTTCTCTGAGTTTATAGAAAAGCATATAAGCATTTCTAGTGACCACTCTATCCCTTTCAATGGGCTCGACGTGAGTGTCATCAAAACAACGCCAACCTATTTATGAAAAAACAAATCAGTTTACCTTAAGATTGGATTTAAATAAAGACTAACCAATATTTTTGTATGAATTACTGGTTCGCCCAAATGCTGTGTAATGACCACCGAAGAGACCCCCATAATGGTTGACAACACCATACAAGTCGTAAATTGGATGAAAATCAGGATTATTATCAGTCCTAACGTAATAACGACTCATATCTAATCCTTCGATGGGGTATCGAACCATTGAATCGATTTTTTCTCTCCAAAGAATATTTCGAAAACTAAATCTCTTTAATTGAATTATTAGTATATGAGGTAAACGCCATAAAGTTATTTGTTTTGTGGCTTCACGCGATTCCTTGCATTTGGGACAATACCTGTTAATCAAAATATTTTCAATAATTTTCAAAAACAATATTTATCTGAAACTAACCAGGGATTATCCGCTGTTAAAGTTTCTGGTTTTGTATGCAATTGAAGGCATTCCTCTAAATCTATGGCTTCATTATTATGAAAGTTAGAGTAATCGTATTCTGTATCGCTTTTGATTCCTATTCTGGGTTCGACATCAATGGGTGAATCGCTATTCTTAGAATTACTCCAATCCAAACCGATGTAATAGTAGTTTATATCTAAAAGTGTATCGTAATTGTTATCTGCCTTTTGTGGATCGGGTCCTATCATTTCTTCCTTTTCTTTTTTATTCAAATCGCGATACTCTTTGAGCACAAAAGGCGGTGGAATCGCAAATTCATTCAAATTGAGCGCTAATTTATCTTTTAGTTTGACTGAATGACGAGCATAAGAATAGGCGACGGCACACAAATTACGTAAAGTTAACTCTGATTTTGACAGAGTTATGACAAAAGGGGCGGCAATTGGTTCGGCTCTATAAAAGCAGTCCTTTTTGTGAGCGATCCAGTGCTCTGTCTGACAGGTTCTAAACAAATCAAGTATCGAATCACTTCTAATCCAATCAAAATGAGAACAGACTTATCACAATAGGCAACCCGTTGGCACTGTTGACAAGACTTGAGCTCCACATTATCCCATCCACTGTTTTTATCACATTTGGCACAGTTCTCACTTTTGGGCGGTTGTGCCAAACGCTTCAAATATTAACAATTAATTAATAGAAATCAAAAGACGATAAACAAAATGAGAGACAAAAAGCACTAAAATATGATTACATACCTGAACGACAACAAATTCAGACACTTCTTCATCAGATTTTGGAGACATTAACTCAAAAATAAGTAAATATTTAGAGGTTTCCGGTCTGTTTAGCGTCCATTTTGGCTGAAGAAATTTTTCTACCAAACCGTTAGGGTTTGACTGAAGGCATCGCAACTAAAATATTAATCAATTAATTATCGATTCTTTAAATGTCACTAATTTTTTGAAATATACTTACATTAGAAGTTTTAACGGCCGTAAGATTGGATACCATATCCAACAGGTTCTGAACAATTGAGTATTTGGCTAATTTTATTGTATATTTCTTAGGCCTTGAAGTTGACATTCCGTTTGAATCGCGTTTGAAAAAATAAACCTCATATTCGAGTTTAGGTTTTGGAAGAGGAAGTGATAGATATACGAACGGATCAAATGTTACAGAAATCTAAAAATAAAAATCAATGAAAAAAGTATTAAAACTGAATGGAATAGTTTTAATAGTTTCTATACTTTATGACAAACGGGACAAATTAGTTTAGACTTATACTGTCCATAAAATAATTGAGTGACGATTGAGTTATTTAAAAGTCCATATCTATGCCACGACTCGTCCGCTAATATTTGATCGTCAATTGACTCATTGTTGTCATCACTTTCTTCTTTAATGACCGGACGTTCTCGAATACGATTCAAGTCTTCGTGGAGAGCATCCAAGAGGTAGGTACAAAATTCCTGTGCATCTTGTTGCATATAACTAGAAAAAGTGGCCCACTTTTCTCCCATTCTTTCTTTAAGTTTGTTTGGAGCAATTGACCGGTCAGTTCCCGCCCATAACTCATGTAAGAGTTCAGCAAAGGTTTGGGCGATAATACCTCCAGAACCAAACGGATTGGTTTTGTTGACATCAGTCATGAACTCACCGGCTATGAAGACGACATATATTAGCTTTTATTAGATTTTTAAAATGACTTAACTCACAGACAAAATAATCACGAAAAGGATCGGTATTTGAAAGGCACTGAACCACAGCATTCATAAAACAAGTATTTCCCAAATTTTGTAGACCCGTCCAACCAATTAGTTTGGGTTTAATCTCTCGAATTGGGTTCGAAACAACTCTATTGTTGTCGGTTACGGCCACTAACTCTTTGCCTTCAGAAGAAGTGGAAGAATCACATATTTTGAAGTTTGGGTTTATTTCAAAGGATTTATTTGTTTGATCGGTGGACGCAACGATTGGTTGCCAACAATTGGTTACTTTCGATTGGTTTGGAGCCGATATTTTTGGTTCATAAACCATAAGAGATCTCTGATTTGAGAGAGAAGTCGGCTCTAAACTATTCCAACGAAAAAGTGTCTCTTTTTTCTTCAGATATAATTCAATAGTTTTGGGAAGCAATTTATGTGAGCACTCCTCTGGATATATACGTCCACTAAATTTAAAACAATATATTAAATCAAATGACAAATCAATGAATAATTACTGTAAAGATTTTTGCCAAACGTATGTAGTGTTTGGTTCGGCGTTAGTTTTGAGCGCAAATTTTGTCTTAAACCGGACTTCAATAGAATCCTCTCTAAAGTCAATATTGATATCATAAACATCTTTGACGTACAAATAAATGGTTATCTTATCGTCGGTCTAAAACAAAAAGTGGTTAAATGATTGCCATTAAATCATTTAAATAATTATTAAAACCTCAGAGAAATCAAATTTGATTTCATTTTTGAGAATTATTTCACGAATTGACTGATTATTTAACCCATTCTTCAGATCAATATTAATCTGTTGGGAGATGTCATCGGAGTGAGACACCATCTGCTCCATAGGCAAAGTGTCTTCGGTTATGTCTTCATTATCATTGATATCACCATTAGGTAAACCAAAAGACCTGTTATTATCACATTTAATGTATTTATAATTTTCGTCATTAATTTCATCGGTTATGTCATCGCTATTAATGTCTGTTTCGGTCATATTGTGATCACAAATAGTATTCAAATCATTGGATGCAAGCGATGAATGTATGCCATTATTAAGAAAATTGTTGCCATTTATTAGTGTTTCGTTAACTTTATTATTGAAAATCTGTTGCTTTGGAACCGACGGCACAGAAGAGAGTCGGCCCTCATTTACAATCAATGATTGATTTTCTTCAAATTCCAGTTCATTTTGTGTGTCTCCACTCATCACTAACTAAATATGGATTTCCTATAACTAAACTGACTTTAAAACCGATTAAGAGTTGAATACCAAAAGTTAATTACAATTTAAATTAACTTAAATTTAATTAAATTAAAAATTAGTTAATTTTTATGTTTTGTTCTGCAAATCACTTCACAAAAACACAAAAATAAATATAAATAACGTTTTAATACTTAACACAACTTTTTTTCATAAAATATGTTCACAAATTAAAAATATTCTAAAAGTTTAATTACTAGTAAAAACCAGACCTGGATTATATGGACTTTCCATGGACTATACCTTGTTCAATTTCCCAGAGTAATCCATTACAAGAAAATTTGCCTAAACTCAACTAGAACAACTCCTTTAACCACTTTATTGAACCACGTTTTAAAAACTGTTTCATTTATCAGATCTATACTATTCAATAACTATTGTATTTGTCCAAACACTTAGTTAGCACTAATACAACTACTACACAAGTAATAAACTAGTAATAAAATTTAGGTGTCCAGGGTAATTTCTAAATGATATAACTTATAATTGACTTAAAATGCGAAAATTCTTTGTTTTTTAAATTTGAGGCTATTTTTCTGTTAATTATTATCATTAATAATAGAAATCTTAATCTTTTAAATATGACCACTAAATTATCAAGGTGAATTTATTTTTCAAATGAACACACATATAGATAAGTACAGGGATGGCAAAAGACCGAGGTCCAAGGGGGGGGGGG
>JAQFZM010002542.1:0-13357 GCA_034695785.1 Galumna obvia | reverse complement strand
ATAATTTGATTCACTTAAATATTAAAGGAGATATAAGCCAAAGTCACCGGACACGTAAAAAGGCCATCACTGTATGTGTCGACCAAAAATCGGGTAATGAGTAGTCGAATCCTTTTTCCTTAATTTCGATTAATTTTTCATATGTAATGATTAGACTTTAGAGATGACCAACAGTTGATCAACAAATCAGAAATCATTCTTTTGAAAGAAAAGAGTAACGTTTTGTCGGTTAGAAAATCGATTAATGAATTTTCACTCATTCGGTAAAATTAGGCAAAAATATAGTCTTTTATAAGTTCAGACTCAGATCTTTGTGGTAATACTCTTGACTTCTGGTCATCTTCTTGTCATCTCTATGAGGAGATAAGTCTATATGAATGAGGAGACGATTTACTGAACAAAAGAGAGTAACCGATAATTCCTATTATTTTTGGTGTTCTGACATAAAAATAATTAAGAAAATGATTTATTGATGTATTAATGAAATGCTATCGATTTTCTAATGAGTCATTATTTAAGATTAAAATTAAGCAAGCTAATAAACATTAAATATATCTTTTATATCAATACCAAAAGATTTGCAAGTTTAAAAATTTTATCAATTAATTGAAACTCAATTATAATTTAAGATCAATAAAATTATGTTTTAGAACATATTTAGTGAATTATTTTATATTTTAACAAAACTATTAAAACGTCAAAAATATTTCTTTAAAAACAAATAAATTAAACAAAAATCATCAAAAAAAACTGGAAATTTGTTCTTGTTTGTTTTTATTTTCTTTTAAAGTGAGTATAAATAAAAGGTTATTAATAATTAATTATAGTTGAGTTAATTATAATGTATTTAAGAATTCTTATCGTTTAAATGAGCAAAGATTAATAATTTAATGGATTTAATAAATGAACCTGTACAGATGTATGTATATCGATTCATTTTATTTTTAAATCAAGAATTATATAGTTTTGCGTTAATATTAAATTATTTCATAGATTTTCTGATTCTGACTAATTCATCAAATCTTTTATGAAATTATTTTTAGATAAATTGCATAAAATCTGAGTTTTTTTAGTGAAAATAATTTTAATCCAAATTCAAAGTCTAATATGTATTCAAAATGTTTGAAATGTTTGTATTTTTTGTGCTTTTCTTCTCTTATCTGAATAGTAGTGTCTTTTGATATAAAATTCATTTTCTATGATCTCATTTTGTTGTTAGATTTGTAGCGTTTGTTAGATTTGTAGCGTTCATGAGATGGTATTTGGGTTTAGAGGAGAGACACGACATATTTGCAAATAAAGATTCGTGAGATACCAGTGCAGAATTGCACTGATCAGACAAACTGACAGCTGCTATCAGTTTTATTGACTAACACTTGCAATCAATTCAATTGCTTATAGTATTCCTAACCTCTAATTGACTGACTTCTTGCAACTTTTCTGACGGAACATTCACTTTATTTTATTCTTCAAATGAGACTCATATTTATCGGTGAAAATACTCGAATGAGTACTCGTTTGCAAAATATAGTCAATTCTTCAAAGTTTATGATCGATTCGGTGCTATTCTTAAGTAACTTAATGTTAAAATCAATGCAAATAATCCATTGAAGACATCTCTACATATCATACCATTAATACTATTCATTCAAAACTATATATAAGAAAAGAAAGTCATACAATACTATACAATAGTTTACAAAACTATACTATTTATATACAACTCTTTCGACAATTTTGGACCAAAAGATATTTTCGGTCAAATATTGTCACATAAATGATATTTTATTATCAGATGTACTTCTTTTATGATATAAAACAATAGACTATAAATAATCTCTAAATTCATCCCAAAAGCAATTCTGAGCTCAGGTTTGAGAAATTGAAGAAAAAAATATAATAAAATTCATAAAATAGACCACATTTTCATAGAAATACTCAAAAATACTTTCGAAGAGGAAATTAAAGGACTTTTCTATTTGAAGACAGAGTTAATTCAATTCAAGTTAAGTGTTGTTTCAATCGATTTGAAGGGAAGGGATGATCATAAGACAGTGCAAAAGTAATTAACAGAATATTCAGTAATTTCTATAAAATCTCCTGGGGCTTTTCTTTCAATCTCTCATTACATCAAATATTACTTATTTATGAAAAATTGATTGAAATTCGAGTCAAAATGTGATATAAAGAGGGCAATAGAACCGAGAAAATACGCTTTTCATGTCAATTGGGATATGAATACTAAATTTGGATTTGAGAAACCCATTGGATGTGATCGATGTGTGACTCTAATCTCTAAATATAATTAGTTACAGATTCCATACCATTTGAGTTTAGTCACCATTTTTCCCAAAAACAGTCATTTCTATAAAATCAGAGCAAAAAATAGTTTTTCTATTTTTTGTTTAATTTTGAGAACATATGAAGAGTTTTTAAAAATTGTTTGAATCTCTTGTTTTTGATGAGTTAGTCGTGAAACGCATTAGAGATGATTACAGTTATGTCTAACAATTATTATTATTTAATTTCAAATTAAAATCATTTTTATTTGACTTAATAAAAACAGGCGTATAATGAGATGAGTCAATAAAATTCTATTATTTTGGTTAGTGTTTAGTAATTTTCGAGTTAATGGTCAGGTCTAGAGTGTTGTTGAGTGAATGGGTCAGGTATGTCACATTCTGTCGCAATATTGGTGTCATTAAAGTTTAACGAAATTGTTTGCTCTCTTCCAATGATATAAGAGAATGAAGTGAACACTAATTCAAAGCTATTTGCTTGTTATCCATGTATTTTCATCAACCAAACCATATCATAACATACAAACATTTTAATCATTATTATATCAAAATAAACCTAAAATGTTGTCTCTAATTATTTCTCAAATTTAACACTTTTTTAATTTATAAACCAATTTCTGGTCATTGCTTTAGAAATCTTTTCTCTAAAAATAGAAAATAAGTTTTCTCTCAAAATGTGAATTAAAATTTAAAAATTTGTGTTTTTTTACTTTTATTTTTACTTTTTTTTAATAGAAAATTTGTTTCAAATAAAAGAAATTTTTTAAAACTATTTTAATTCAATGAATAAAACAGAAGACTTCTAATAAAGTAATCGATTTTTAAATTTATTTTCCAAAAGTATTGGATCGAAGTATTACTAATTTTATAATCGATTAAATTTCGTTTTTAAGAAAATTAAATTACTTTATGAATGTATTTGTAATCATTAATCTTATACCAAATATTCATAATTTTTCAAATAATCTCATTTAAAGTAACACTTATTTTAATTTTCTTAATTTAATTAAAAACAAAATAATGTATTCAATCAAATGATGTTATTTTTTAATTTCTTTAAATAAAAATAAATCGGAATAAATAGAAAAACTTATCAATGAAAAAATCATTGAATATATCATTAGATAAGTATTGAAAATAAAATTTTCAAATAAAAGTGAATTCAAAGTTAGATAAAAATGCAATGAATTTAAAATAGAAATATTCGTATAATATTTGTATGTGTTATCCATTTTTGACGTGAAATTAGTTTTAAAGATAAAATTGTGGGCAAAACCAGAAAGAATTTGTCGATTCTATCGACTCGTCGATGGTTTGGTTTAACACAAATGCAAAGCAATTTAGTTTCGTTTTGTATCGTTTGATTTACTGTTGGTTTGCTTTGCCTTCCGGTCGGTTTCATGCATTCAAAACACTGGAAATGTTTTAAAATACAGTATTAGTCTTCAAAAAAATACAGACAAAAGTGAAGGCAATGCTATTTTGCTTTAAAAATATATCGATAAAATTGTATGTATTTTACATTTTAGTGATAAATACATCAAAAGTTTGAATAAAATTTATGCGTCAAATATGTCTCAATATTTGTAATCATAATTTCAATACATGTCTTCCATTCAAATCACTTACAATACATTAATTGTAGCTAAAAGTAAAGACATATCGCTTATAATTAATGTTTTTAGACTTCAATAAAAAGCAAAATATATTCATCTTTTGATCATAAACTCGATATAAGAGTATACACTGAGACCCAAAACTTTTAATCGATTTCTAGCGATAAATTCTCTCACATAATCTAAAGATCAAATTCATTTAACTGAAACCATGATTTGGTATGACATTTATCCATTTAAAAATATTTAATTTAGCTTGAAAATTTTTTATAATTGTATGATATAGTTCAATATGAATTACTCAAAAATAATTGCAAGATTAAAAGTTTATTTATATCTCATTTTATATCACATAAAAAATAAGTTGACACATGTTTTTGAATTGTTTTGATCAGCTCTATATTATAATTAATAAAATCACTAATTTTTTAAAAATTCACAAGTATTCTAATTCTATAGAAAACTATCATGCCAAAACTACTAAAAACTGAATTCAATCCTAAAAGTCATTTGATTCTAAATTCAGACTTGTTAAGATTGCAAGTTTCATTTTAATGAAAAATTTCAGAAATTACCATAGAAATAACTTCATATAAAACATGGCATACGCACTAATTTTCTAAGAAATGTCTGAAATTGCAAGGGTATTATAGATTATTTCTGAGACTATTTCTCTAAACCAAATTAAGAAGGTTTTGGGTTCGGGTGTATAATATATTTGCGTTGAACTCAACTCTCTGATGATTAGTCATTAATTTTGATTTTTAATTAGTCGTTCCTCTCATTTACTTTGAATTCACCAAAATTCTATACATTGAATGTAAAGATAATATAAAATGTGCATAACTGAGCACTTCCTCATCGATTTTCATCAATTATTTCTCATCAAATCTAATATAATTTTAAATCTTTTTTCCAATTTATGGTCACTCAAATGGTTCTCAAATAATAATTTAATGGAAATCATAAAAACAATAATAGTTTTAATTATTGACTAAATCTCTAATTTGTTAAACAAATGAAATCAATATTAAAGGAGTGATCAAATGATTGTATGTTTTAATTGAAAATTTTATTTCTATTCCATTATTTACTAATTTTTTTGATAAAAATTATATATTTTTGTTTCCATAAATTGATTAAATAAATGAGAAATAAATCCAATTTATAAAATTAAATATTAAACTCAATTTAATTTTAATAATTGACTCATTTTTTAGAATTAATCAAAGAATGAGTCAATTATTAGAATAATTAGAAAAATATTGAAAAGAATAAAATAAAAGATATTTTTGATGAATCAGTTTATTATTATTATTAAATTTCATTATAAACATAATATTTGTGTTAAAATCCATTTCTTATTTTCGATACCAGTTTTCATATCGAACTGAAGTTTCAAATTGTGGTACAAATAGTTTGCAAAGACATAGTCTTTGAATACTATTCTAATTTTTATGACTCGAATAACAAATTTTAGTTTTTTTGTTACAATATTTAAACTCTGGTTTTATTCATAAAAAGGCATTCATTAGTTTTTGAAGTTAAGAGAATAGTTGACAACTTATTAAAAATGTTTTCATGTCTTGATTTCAGAGCAAATCAATAATTTTCATGACATACCACTGGCTTTCTTGCGGTCTATACTCGAGACAAAAGGATATTACTTACAGTATTTGCATTACATTTAATCTCATATACATTATATTTATTTCTAAGGCCCGACACGCGATGCTCTGGAGCTCAAATTTGTGGATCAACTTTGAATGAGCACATCTTGAGTCGGCACAGGATAGCACAGGACAGCTATCAAACAGAAGACTTTAGACTAAACCATTTAAGAGTATCATTTAGTGCAGAGCATAGTCTCCTTCAAAGTTGAGCCACAAAATACATTACTATTACTCCCAAAATCTCTTATATTTCTCATATAAAACCATAAGTTATTCATCAACGAAGAGGTGAAGGTTTTCGACTTAAGAGTTATGACAAGTTATGATTTACTCGCGTTATCTGAGAAGAGATGCTCGTATTGGCACTAATGTTATGAATCATAACTTATGATTAATACTTATGTTTACAAATGTAATGATTACAGACTTTTCAATTGTAACACAACTGACAGAACAACAATTAATGCGAATATAAAGTGATACCCAACTCATGAGAAATTAATTATACATCGATTAATAAACTCAATTATAGCACCGTTTAGTGTTTCTATAATTTCATGTTTGCCCTCAAATGCGACCAAATTTACACAAATATTCAATTTTGAATTCCCTTTAACTCAAACTGTTCATAGATTCGACACTTTATTATATAAATTATATACATTTTAATAATGCTTTTCACACATAAAAAGCCTTTATCTGAGCGCTAACTAATATTTAACAAAATACTACTCTTTTCGGTCGAACATTAATTTATATAAATATCCAAATAACAAATGACTCCGATTACGGGCGACCAGTTCGGAGTCCAGTCCCACAATGGGCTCGTTTTGAATATTTCCACAAAAGGAAAGGAGAAAATGTGGTCACAAATCACCACTTTATAGGAGAATCGTTACTATTTATGAAAGAGAAAAAGGGATTCTGTAATTTGGATCTGGAATTCACTGTATATTTATATATAAGTAATAGAATAGAATAGTCTGACGAATATCACCGTTATTTTGAGGCCTCGATAACTTCAAATCAAGGGATGAACTGTTTATTGTCGACCAGTTTTTTTTAAAAAGATTTTCAGTTTTCATTAATTGAATTGTAATCGAAAACTGATATCATATATGAAATATAAGTGATATATGTTTTGCAAACTTTATTATTAGTTAACATTAATTCTGATCTCTTTTGTAGAGAATATGAAAACATAATATCAATCATCGATATAATGACATATGATTTGTTTATTCAATATTTGTTTAATTGTTGTATATATTGTGCATAATTTCAATTAGTTATGATTTGATTAAATGATTCTATAACTTATGTTAACATATATAAGAAGTTCTCTTAAGAACTGAATGGCATTTGAAGCAAAGCATACAAATTCATATGTATTTCGAAATGTAGTCAATATGTAATCAATTTTATACAAAACTCATATTCGTATCAATATATCAATCGATTGAAACAATAATTGATTAAATGCTATACTATTTTCTATTTATATGTATAAAAGTCTGATAACAACAGACTCGATATCAGAACCTCTGAACAGTTTAACACATTTTCTCTTAAATTTTTAAATATTTATTGAAATCAATAGTAATATCAAACGATGTGTTACCCGTTCATAGAGTTTGTCAGTTGTTGTCGTCGTAATGAATGTGTGCACTAATATATAGCTAATAATGATTAGGTTTGGCAGTCGACCCCACTCTCCACTACTGAGCCTGATAGCCTTGCATAGGGTACGCACCGATCATTGTCGGTTGCTGAAGACCCGGCCCCAATCCGGTCTGATGTGTCTGACCGCCTAAATGACCCGGTTGTCCGGTGGGCACAGCACCGGCAGCGCCCGTCTGCCAGGCCATCTGCATCGCCAGTCCTGCGGCCGCAGAGGCGTTGAAGCCGGCGGGGGTTGTTTGAGCGGAAGTGTAGTACTGCGAGTACGGGTACTGAACTCCTGCCTGTACTGCAAACTGACCCGAAGGAATAGTTTGGGGATAACCTGTTTGTGGATACCAATAGCCCGCCATTTGTTGATAGGGATAGGCGCACAGGGATTGCGCCGCCGCCACAGTACTGGCCGTTTGATGGCCAGGTTGCGTCATTGTAGGGTCACCCGACTCCTTACCCCACGAGCACTTGACTGTCTGTCCCATAACATCGGCGTTATGTACGGCAACGATAGCATTAGTGGCCGCCTCTTTAGTCCCGAATTTAATAAACGCATAGCCCTTATCCTTAAAGACACGGATCTCTTGGATCTGTCCGAACGGTGCGAATGTCTTTTGGATTAATTCATCGCACAGTCCTGTCATTATTCCGCCGCAATAAACGGTACAATTGGTTGGACTCGATTGTTGGTAGACTTCATCGAATGTCAATTGTCTGATATTAGGACTAACGCCGGGCCCCACTTCTTGTGAGCGTCCACTGGAAGGGGGTTTTCTTGTGGCCCAATTGGTACGAATGGCACGACTTCCTAACCACTGGCCATTCATTGTTGAGATGGCGTTCTCTGCGTCTTGTTTTTTGACAAAAGAGACGAATCCATAGCCTTTAGACTTAAGTGTTTGCGGATCTCTCACTACACGACAGTCCGATATCTCTCCGAACGGGGAAAAGGCTTCTCTCAATTGTTGGGTTTCTATCTCTGGACTCAAATCGCCCACAAATATATGGAAGTGCTTCGAAGTGTCCGGTTTGGGACCGGTGTTGCCGGGACTGGTAGCCCAGTTCACTTTAAGCTCCCTTCCCATACACTGGCGTTTATTCATTGTGAGCAAAGCAGTGGCCGCGCAGTGATGGTCACTATATTCAACAAAACAGTAGGGGTCAGAGTTGGCCGAGTCGTGAATTATTTTGCAGCCGTTCACGTGACCCATCTGTGAGAACAGCGCTAATATCAGGTCTTCAGTTATAGAGGCGTCCAAATTCCCCACATATAGAGTCCGCGGCAGACGTTCATCACTTTGACCCACACCTACACCCACACCACCGGTCACTACACCACTCAATTGACTCAAACTATTATTAATGCCAGCACTCAATGGAGTCTCACATTTAAGGTTAGAGTTGCCGACGGATGTGCTGTTGCTCTGCATTTTGGCCGACAAAGCGATCGCAGCAAAGGGTTCACCACTGATTCGGCCACGTTTTGAGACCACTCTCACCACAGATGGCGCTCAATAAATATCCTTTTGTTCACTAATAATGTCATTAGTTTTTAAAACCACTTTTTCTTTACTTTTATTTCTCTTATTTTTTGCAATAAAAGTAAATCATTTAATACTTTATTTAATTAAATTTAGTTTATTATAGTTTAATCGATTGTTTATTAGCCCTCAGAGTTCTATACTTTGATAAATGTCTTTAATTTCTATATTTTTAATGAATATAAGTTTAACATTGAATGACATCACTTTTAATACTTTTAACCAAAATTAGGAGACAATACATATCCCGATAACAAATCTTAAGAGATCTAAAGAAATGACAGTTATTTAATATAAATAAAATCAATTAATTTAAATAAAAAGTGATTAAAATATGATTTTATATATTGAGTACCACTTAGTCGTAATTATTGAGTGCTTTATCGATCCATTTTTTTCTGGGGTATTAATAGTGGAACAAAACGGGGATTTTTCTTCCAAATATTGTTTCAATTCATGAGTAAAACGGAGAAAAGTGACGACAATTGAAAGGCAGACGTCGTTTGTTGAGTACTCTAACAATGCGTTTGCGTCGACTTTCAAACAAAATCCCCAGAAATGCGTCCTTTCAGTGAAAAGTGGTCTCAAAATTAGATTTTTTGAAAATGTCTGAAAATGAGTCATAGATTTGCAAATCTAATGACTTTTCTGTCATTTGTTTCGTTTCATTCAATCGAATGATTTTATTGAAACAAAATCAAAGAATATATGAGTTTTGGAAGTCATGAGTCTTGGGGTAAGTCTTGCTTTTATTGGGTTCAGGTTTTATAAACAAATGTCAAACCAATAGTAAAAGTATTGACATTTGAATCATTAGATTTGTTTAGCGTTTAGAACATTGCGTTCAATGGATTCAATGTTTGACTCATGCGCTCAACCAATCGATTTCTATTCACACATATTTTATAAGCAATTCAGTGAACGAAGGGCTCATTTATTCTCATTTATTCTCATTTATTCTCATTTATTGTCTCTCAAACAAATTATTTCAATTCTTTTACAGTTATTATAATTTGACACAAATTTGCAAAATTTTAAATTACTCTTTAATTCAATTCTTAAATACTATTTTCAAAATTATTGATTCAATCGATTCTAATATTGAATTCTAATAATTTGGTCTTAAATTGGTTTTAAATTAAGAATTTTTAAATGTCTTTCATTTTATTGAATGCATTCAACAATAATTATAAATTATTAATGAAATGATTGCTTTAATGCCTTTTCCGGTATAACTGGTGTTCAAAGATAGGAGTTTTTGTCGATCCTATATATGTCTCCATTTAAATGGCAGTGAATTTAGGGCTCAATTATTGAGAATCACTTTTTTATATAGAATTTAACAAAATTTTTATTTATTTTTGTATTAAAGCTTTAATTTGTTTCGAACTTTAATTTTAGTAAAGATTTTCTCTTTTATTCAAATTATATATAATTTAAAGTTTAGTCCGATTTTTAAAACTAAGAAAACGATATAAGGTTTGGGTCGAGAAAAGACTGGCGTTGTCTTCACTTTTAGGGTTCAATGAAATTAGTTTATTGTTGGACCGATTTATGCACTTTTAAGGTAATATTTTCAGTGACTCAAAACTGTTCTTCTTTTCAATTGTGTCATTAAATCGAGATTTTGTTGCACTAAAACACTCGAAGAACACCAAAACTAGTTTTTATTATAAATTCAGTTAATAAATGTTTTGAAGTAAAACAAAGCTATTATAGTTCACCGAACACTCGACCGCTCTTTTCAACCAATTTTCTCATTAAATGTGTTCTTAATTTAATTTTATTTATTTTAAATATTATTACAATAAATAAAATTTTATTGATTTGAAAGTATGTATTCAATCATTCAATTATTCTTTAGTTCTAATTATTCTCTATTTTAGATAAAACTAAACCTTTTTTATTATTTTTTTTATTTAATTTTTGTTTAGAAGTAAAGACTTTTGACTTATATTTAATTTATTGATTCAATTTTCGATAAATATATCAAAATATTGAATGATTTCTAAAAATGTTTCAATTAGTCGATTATAGACTATACTGTAATTTATAGATTGACTCAATTTTTATTTAACACAAAATATTGAGAAATGTTGTAATCGAACAAAAAGCTAATCAACAAAATGAGCTTTTATTGATCTCTGGGTTACCTCTGGGTTACCTCTGAGCCTATTATTTGTTTTTCTTTTCTCTTTCTTTTTTCCAAATATTATTTTTCTCTGTTTTTAAATTAATAAAAGAATTAATTTAAACAATTTAACAAAAATAAGCCTTTCATTCATTTTTTATTTAACTTATTTTTGGCTCTAAGTTTAAAACATTTATTAATAAAACTATTATTAACTATTAGTAACTAAAAATTATTGAAAACATTAAATATTTATTTATAGAAAAAGAATTAAATTTCAATAATTCTGATCTTTTTTAACAAATAAACAATAAGTGATGGTTTCATAATTTCTTTGTTATAATATTAAAAAAATAAATAAATAAAATCATCGGATATTTTATTTCTCTTCGACTGAATCTAAATCAACTTAAAAAGGGTTGACCCAACTTTTCTTTTTTTGGCTTAATTTATACGTTTATAGATTATACCTTAAAACTATAAGTTATAGATTATAAGTTAAATTTAATATAAGAGTACTTAATATATTTTTTCCAATAAATTGATTAAATAAAATGTATGATCTTTTGGAAGTCCATCACTCGATGTTTTTATTATTTATTAGTAGAGGAAGAAAATAAGTAAAATCAGTTAACAAAGAGATTTTCTCTTTGAGTTCTGATAACTCACAAACAAAAACGAATTACTTTTGACTCTAACTTTTATTTCAATTAAACTAAAGTGATTTTATCCACTCATTTATTCCACTTTATTTTAACTTTGATTTAACAAAAAATCTCTTCTAATAATTAGATTAGTTTTCCATTTATTTAATATTACATTATATTACATATCATTATATTTGTTATATTATTTTTAAAAAATGTTAAATCAATTATTTCCAAAATTTTATATACCCTAAAATCTTGTGTATAAGTCGCGACTTATATAAGGAAAAAAGTGAAATTTGGAAAAAAATGTTAAGTTTTTATAAAATATTTTTCTTGTATTTTATTAAAATCTATTTAAAACTATCAAAAAGACGAATTGAAAATTTTTATTTGACCTGCGACTTATATACCAGATTTTAGGGTATATAGAAATAATATAATAGAAATAAAGTTTAAGAAATATAATCTTGAACACATTTCTTAAATATTGAAACACTTGTGATGGAAAAAAAGAGATGGGTAGCATACAAAATATGCTTGGTCAGGGATGGCCAAAGGAGGAATTTTCCGGAATACCCTACCACATAGAGCAACAAAATCTGCAAAATTTTCCCTAGAAAAAATAAGCAAAAAGGCGATAGAAACGATTTTTTTATAAATTTTAGGGGAAAAATGGCAAAATTTTAAAGAAAATGATTCATTTAGACAATTGTCAACAATTGTTATGTTCGTTGACTTTAATGGTTAATCTAATAAAATTGATTAAACAATTTGTTTGAAATACACGAGACTTTCAATACTTTTCCTTTCATTCAAAAAAAATTTTCATTTGATTTCATTATATTTTAAATTCAAAACTTATTTTCAGTTAAAATATCTTCGAATCCATTGCTTTGAAATCCAATCCTTTAAACTCCAAGAGATTAAAGAATGGAAAACAACACAATTAGTCAAAAGCCATTGAAAGTGAAAAGACTTCAAAACTTTTGTTCAAAAAAACAAAAGAGTAAAGTAAAGCGTTATAATCCTCCGACGGCTTACGGACTGTTCATCAAAGATGTTAGAAGTCAGTTATGGGACCAAAAGTTCAGTTTCAGAGTTCTGATTGCAAGTTGTGGTAGAAAATGGAAAGAAATGTCCGCTCAGGAGAAGGAAAGGTATCACCAAATGGCAAAAGAGATTCGCGAAGATATGCGTGAAAGGTGTGGCCCTTCAACAAGAGTTCCTCGAAAGGACACAAAGACAAGGATTTGGAATAACTTTTGGAATTTCGCCCAAAAAAATCGGTCCCAAATCTATGAACAAATGACTCAAATGAATGGCAAAAAACCAAAAATGAGTGAAGTTAACAAAGAAGTGGGAAATCTATGGCATCGACTCTCTGAACAACAAAAGAGTTCTTACAAATCATCGAATTTAAGAATTGATGACTAAAATAATTGCTATTTCTTTAGAGTCTAAATTGTATTCATTTTAATTCTAATTTCATATAATTTTTAAATTTAAAAAAATAAATTATAAAAATTAAACCCTTTTATTAATTCATTACTTTTTTTTACAAAAAAAAAACACAGAAAAAAAATAATGTTTAATATAAAATTTATGTTTTCATTGATTTCCAGTCAAATCCAATATAGAGATCTAATGGATTCTAATAGCTAGGATAATTTGTAGATGAAAATACTTTTTCCTCCTTTTCCTCAAATTATCGATAATGTTTATGTAAATTGAATAATTTGAAATCACCTTGGTAAAATTGATTAGTTTAGTTT
>JAQFZM010002541.1:0-13362 GCA_034695785.1 Galumna obvia | reverse complement strand
TGATTAAGCGTCCACCATTAGTGTCCATCACTATATAAGTGTGGGTGCCTTAACTGAGCTGTCTACTTCCGAACACCGTTAGAATCTATTGCCACTAAAGATGTCTATGTACTAATCCTGTTGTTAATAACAATTAAGCCAATAAAAACAAAATTTTAAGTGACCATAAATAATGTGATCGGTAGTACCCGAAGTTATCTGTAGTACAGTAAAGGTTAGTATCCTAAGTACCCAGTAGTACAGTGTCTGGTAGTATTCCTATGTGTACAGTAGTAATTAAAATGACTTGTAGTATAATAATTGTCCTTTAAGACCCGAAGTGAATGTAGTATACAAATGTCAATGTAGTACCCGAAGTTAATGTTGTACCTGAAGTGAATGTAGTGCCCTAAGTGACCCATAGCACACAGACCAGAGGTATTGTACTGATCAGTGCACACATACCTCAGGTGTTGTACTGATCATTGCACACAGACTAGAGATATTGTGCTGATCAGTGCACCGGTTATTTATATATTATATAAGTGCTTAAAGTATTGAAGTGCCCTATAATATTAGAAGAGGTCCATGCTTAAGTATACTGTAGCTAAAAGAAGTGCCGTTATTAGGAATTAAATATGTGCCACAAATGAATTTCCATTTTGAATCTATACTTCTCTAAATCTCATCGATAAAATTTTATAAACAAATAAGTTTATTTTCTCATTGAATACTTTAATAATTCTTTTCTCACGAGACAGAATTGGTTAAAGAACCAATGAATTGAAAGAATCAATTCATTGGTTTACTAAAGAACTTCCTTTACTGAACTCTACCAAAACCTCTACCGATACTCGAGTTATTTAATGTCGTGTCATAAGTATATTTTGTCAGAATTAGGTTACTCTTAGAATTACTTTACTTTTATTTTAGTCTTATTTTAGTTTTTAAGTTCTAATTTTAAGTCTGTGTTGACCTCAAAATCTAAACTCCGACGGGACCGCTCAACCGTCGGAGGGAGGGCATTCATGTATTGTATTCTTATGCTATTCTGATTGTAATTGTAATTTGAGTTTGATTTGAATAATCGGCCGAAACGCTACCTTTTATTTAATAAAACTTTATTTTATTTTTATACTAAAATTATGTGCCTTCATTTAAGCATAAACTATAATGAAAATCCATGGGTAGGGTAGCGGCTAAACGTTACAATATTTTAAACCAAAATAATAAATTCAAGAAACTATAAACAATATTCGATTTTGAAAATGGTTGTAAATTCATTAAATATATAATAAGAGAAATGTTTTTCACTATATTTACATAGTAAGTGTTGTATACAGTCGTGTGCAATATACACTTATTTCTTTAACGTGTTACAGTCGCTTTTCAGCTATAAAATCTTAACGAATTCGAATCTTAAAATTTCCTTTAAATCCCAACTATTAAATTTTCCTACCATTATAAAAATATTTAAACCAATTTTGTATCTCGTACAATTTATTTAAAATTCAATGGTCTTTATATCTCAAAATTTAAGTAAGTATGGTAATATATTTTTATATATTTTGAAAGAACATAGAAAATCATTCGATACGTGTATTTTTGTTTTTCAATATTCTTTTTTATTTAGATACAATTGCCTTGCAAACTTCAATTTTAAAATTCCAATTCGTTAAGATTTTACAGCTTGAAAACAATTGTAACATGTCAAAGAAAAAACTGTATGTGTCGTGCCATTTGTTCGTTTATCTTCTGTAATATTTATGCTAGCAAGATTTTTTTTAAACAAATGTGGTTTTATCTAAATACTATATTATCAAGAATAATTTTATGAAAGAAATAATAAAATCTATTCTGATTATATTCTATTAGAAATGTACAAAGATACACATAAATTCCGGATTTGAAAAATATATTTTTAATCTTTACATTAATGATCAAGATAATTTTTGTCAGATTTGAGCATCAACATATATTTGAGTTGATAAATATAAATTTAATGTTATTTGGACAAATAATGAATAGAGAAATTTATTAATAGCATAAATAAGAATGAATCTAGTGGAAAATATTTATTTATTAAACCTTTTATTGAATAATAGTTTTTAATTTATATACTCTGAACTGGTTTTTTACAAATATTACAAATAAATTGTTTGAGAAACCACTACAATATGAAAAACAATTAAAATTGAAGAAATTGATATTAAATAAAATATAATTTTGTTAGAAAAATATATTTAATTAATTTTCATAAACACATTGAAGATGTTTTTTTAATTTTATGTTAAGTTTTACGGGTTATGATTTACTTATTAATATTATCAATGATAAATCATTTTATATTCAATACAATTATATTAGTTGTGGTGTCAGCCAGTGCTCCATTTCAGGACAAAACTGATGAAAAGTTTCAAATGGAATGTCTAAGATCTTCAGCAACTTTTCGGGAAAAACACCAAGTTCCTTCATTACACATTGACAATAAAGTAATATATAATATATTATTATATGTTTGCAAATTTTTAATCAGGTTATTAAAAGTTAGTAAATTATGCTAAATCCAGATGTCAGCTCATTTCCCAAAGAACGGCAAATAGCCATGGTCACACGGAACCAAGATATGGTGAAAATATTTACAATGGACATGCTGATAAACTGATTGGTTGTTTTCATGCTTTTAAATCTTGGTAAATATGTCAATTTATATGTTGTGCTTGATTTTCCTTATTACCTAGGTACACTGGAGTGAAAAATTATAATTTTCTTAAACCAAATATCAGCAAGCCTCTTAAATTTTTTAAATTGTTTGGAACCTTTACTCAACTCGTATGGAAATCTTCAACCGCTTTTGGCTGTGCTCGTTGTGGCGGTAAAGGAGAACAATATTACGAAACATATATAGTCTGCAATTTTTACCCCCCAGGAAATTTTCCCAATAAGATAAAAACAAATGTTTTACCTCCTATTTATTCTGTGAAAAACATTTCCAAGAAAGTTACAATTCCAAAATAAATGTCATCAAAAACTACTTCCCCGCAAACCATTTCAAAAAAATCACCTATTCCAAAAACTACACAAAATAAAGTTGCAAAACCGAAGTTCATTTCACCTATAACCACCTAGAACCACCATATCTACCAAGAGAAATCAAATACAAAATAAGTACATAAGTTCAAATAAATAACTCAATTTTGTAGGGTAGAATTGAATTTATCGAATATTGACTTTTTATATAAGGGATTAAACTGATAGTTATTTTTATTCACTATAAAAGCGTTATTATTAGTAACGGGAAAATATTTCACATTATAGCACCTTCAATTTCTAATACTATTTTCCATAAACTACAGAATTCTGTAGTTCATATATAAATATCCCCTATTTTAATTAATTATTTGCCTAATTTTACCATATTTTAATACAAATATTTCCCGCATCTTTAAATTTATAAAAAATGTCTATTTTTCAAGATAATTTCTATTTATTTTTATTTTCTCACATTCTCAAATGAAAAATTTGAAAACCTTATCCTATTTGATAACTTATTTATTAATTAATATCTATAATAATGAATTTATTTTACCAATTTTCAATTAGAAATATACTTTATTTTAAAATTAAAATTGGTATTTATTTTTATTTACTTTCATATTTTAAGATGTAAATCTAAGAAATATCCTTCAAATATAATAAATTTTTCATTTGTTTTTAACAAGTATCCCTTTACTTATTGATTACTACTATCAAAAACTCTACCAAAGTTAATCAAATATTGTACTATATTGTACTATCCTTGCTTTTCCAGTATGGTTACTCTAGTTACAACACCGAAAATTATATCGAAAATCACTACTCTTACCACTAGTTCACGAAAATTATTTCATCCATAATATTAAAAGCAAAACCATATCCTATATTTAATCCAAAAGTAGAATTTTTTTAATTCTTCCGATATCAGATTTCCTCGGGTTTAACCTCATTCACCTTATAATAATAAATTTGTTTTAAATTCTTTTTCAAATTAATATGAAAATATTCCCCAATATAACTGGGAAAATTTTTCTCCATTAATATTTTGATTTCTGGAATATCCATTTTTTCTTGTCTCATCCCTGATCAAAACTCAATTGATGATTGAGTAATATTTTTAATATAAAGTGATCAAGCTAAATTTAAATATAGAGCTTTTTTCAAACTTCTAACTCAAATTAAAGTCATAATACATTTATTAAATATGATATCACTATAATTGCTTAAATTAAATCAAATTTAAACAATAATACTGTTATTTCAGTATTAATTAATACTGTCATCTGGGTAAAAGATATTATCTATAGAATACACATTTTATTTTTTTCCTTATAATCTAAACAAAATTGTGATTGGTTAAACTAAAGTGATCACGCTAAATTTGCTTATATATTTTATTATTAAATTCTAAATTAAATAAACTATAAAATAATTTCACCAAGAATAAATAAATATTTCGCATCACCTTGCTCATTATACTTATAATCAGAACAATGTTTTATTCAAATCATTTGATATTTCAATAATTATATAATAAATTAATTGACAGATTTCTAAAAATTTAATTAAAACCGCAGGAAAGATTGCGTTTATCTGTTGAAATTAAATTTGATTATAACAATATACTAATAATAACCTTGCTAATAATAATCATGTATTGTTATAAAATGAAAAATGAGTCAAAATATTCATTTATTAATTAAAACTTCTTTAAAATATATTTGTTATGTTTTTTAGATGAAAGTAAATCATTTTATATATTTTTATATTTACCTCAAATTGATTTCTTTAATTTAATAATAAATATGAGTAATATTTTAAGTTTATCGCAGAGAATTATTTATTCCCATTTATTTATTATATTATCTTTATTTATATATTGATAAATTTAAGCAGATGATCAACAATTATATGACCCCATTATATATTAAGAATAGAATATATTTGAAATCTTTTAAGACAACTAATAAATGGCAAAAGTAGAGATTTCCTGGATATATCACTGGGAAAAATAATTCCAAAATTTATCCATAACAAAAATATTAATTAATATCAAATTATAAAAGATTTTATAAAAGAAATTATAAAGAAAAAAATATTAGAAGAGCGTGGTTTCGATCCACGGACCTCTGGGTTATGGGCCCAGCACGCTTCCACTGCGCCACTCTGCTAACATGCTAGAAACATATTATATTTTTTATTTAAACTACAAAATAAATTCAAAATATTTATTTCTTAATTTGGTTTATTAGAAAACAAGTTTATAATGGAATAATGAATTTCTAAACTTTTTTCATGAAAATGAATTCCATTTAACTTATATTTGATATCAAATCAATATAATTTATTTAAGAATAAAGAATTGTAATGCATTTAGTGTTTGATTTATCATGGTTCAATTTAACCAAAACCTCGGTATAACCAAGAAATTTTTAAACACCGGCCACTCTTATTTTTCTCCTAATGTTAAATGCTCTTGATATATTCTAATATTATTCAACTAGAATCTCGATATTTCCAGATAAACTATTCTTGCTTTGTTAACTTTAGCCATTTTTTATATAAATATATTTCTAGTAAATATTAATCTAGAAACCTAATTTTAAACATTACATTTTACCTTAGAATATGATCATGATATAAAATATTTTTATGTAATAAATTAGCAAAATATCTTAAGATTATTAAGCTTAAAAGATATCTATCAAGATTTAACAAATTCTAATATAGTTTCATAAACATATTAATATTCTAATTTTAAGCAAATAAACATGATAACATTTTTCACAATTATAACCACAAATCTTATGTAAAGAATAATATAAATTAATAAATTTCTTGAAGAAATTTGGGAAAAATTATATATAATTAATAAATATTTTAATAATTGATTTTGAAAGCTTGTAATATTCATATATATTTCACAGTTAATTAATTAGTAAAATATCATGTTAACTTTAATTTTGGAAAAATTTGTGTAATTATGTCAAAAATAAATATAATTACAGTCTTGTTCCTTTTTAGATAATTAGATTTAGGCTAAACTTTGATTCTTCCAATAATTTTGAAAAAGGTCAACTCGTATGTATGACTGTATTAACCATTTTAAATGATCTTAATTTTAGTAAAACCCGATTTTGGTCAGCAAAATGGCCGACAGAATCAATTGGCCAAAATAGAGTCCTAGCAATATCTTCACAACAATATTTTTATAATAAATTTTTAAATATTTTGATTCTTTTAAAACTTTTGTATCTTATAATAATGCCATCAATAGATCGCAGATCAAGATGCTTTTTAAACGATTTTTAAATCTTGTATATATTTATAGGATTTTAAAAAATTGTTTACAGTTCAAAATTTTTTTATAGAATAATATTTGATATTTAATAATTTGCTATTGATTAAATTATAGTTTTCAATTTTATTCTTAAAAGAAATAAATTGATTGAGAAACCACAACCCCTACAATATATTTAATGAAAATTAAAGAAATAGATTTTTAATTAAATATAGTCTTAATAGAAAAAAAATTATTTAATTAATTTTTATAAACACATTGACAATGATTTTAACTTAATGTTACGTTTAAGTTGATATTAAAAATTCTAATGATAAATTATTTTATATTTAATACATTAATATTAGTTATCGTGTCATCCAGAGCTCCATTTCCAGACAAAACGGATAACAAATTTCAAGTGGAATGTCTTAAATCATCTGAACCATATCGGCAAAATCATCATGTTCCTTTATTTCACATTGACAATAAGGTAATCTATTATGTACTTTAATATGTTTGCCAATTTTTAATTTATCCCTTAAAAGACTGTAAATTATGCTAAATCCAGATGTCAGCTCATTTCCCAAAGCACGGGAATTAGCCATGGTCACAAGGGACTCGTAGGATATGGTGAAAATATTAATTGGGTATATAGTAGTTCTGATCGAACGATTGATTGTTCTAGAGCTTTTAAAATTTGGTAAATATGTTTAAAAAATAAATTGTAATTAATTTTACTTATTACCAAGGTACTCTGAATTGAAAAATTATAATTTTAAAAGACCAGATTTCAGTAATCCTATATTCTTTAAAAAGACTGGACACTTTACTCAAATGGTATGGAAATCTTCAACGGCTTTAGGCTGTGCTCGTTGTGGCGGTAAAGGAGAACAATATTATGAGACATATATAGTTTGCAATTATTACCCCCCAGGAAATTATCCCAATAAGTTAGCAGCTAATGTATTACCACCTACCTTTTGGGATTATATATCATCTCTGAGAAACACTTCCAAGAAAGTTACAATTCCAAAAAAATCTATTTCCAAAACCACTTCCCCGAAAACCTTTAAGCGGACAACCACCATTTCAAAAACCATCAAGAAGAAAACAACCATATCGAAAATCAAACCCAAAAAAGTCATAAAACAGAATATCATAAAAGATTATTTTAAAAATTTATTTTTAAACTAAAATAAAATAACAAATTTATATCATTTGCGATGTTTTTGTCCCTCCAAAAGTATTTTTAAAAGATCAATGTACTAACCTTAATAGTAATTTTTGGATAGAGTTTTACGGAGTTTAGGATATTTTAGTACAGCTCCATAAAATCACAAATGCATTGGTCAAAATGAGAACTTTAATAATACTTTAAAGAAGTGTTGACTTTTGAAGAAAACGAAATAAAGTCTATTTTACCTTTTTTCAGATTTTATTTTATTGTAATTAAAATGAAAACGAAGTCAAATTATTTAATAAATAATTAAAATAGTTTTACTTTGAAATATTTATTCATATTTATTATGATTTACATATGAAAGTATATAATTTTACATATTTTCTATTATTTACCTCAAATAAATTTTTTTAATTTAATAATAAATATGAAAAATATTTTGAGTTTATGGCAGAAAATTAATTATTCTCATAAGATAAAATATTATCTCTATTTATCAGGATTACTAATATTATCAACATTTAAACTCCATTTTATAATTAGAATCGAATATATTTGAAATAATAAATATAAACTAGGAATTGCGAAAAAGATCTTTCCTAAATACATTTTTGGTGTTGTTTCTAAGATAAAGCATTATATCTGTTATTTTTCAAATTTGAAAGGGTATATAACAAAAAATTTATTTCATTAAAATCAAATTATAAATAGGAAAGAAAACGAACAGAGTTTGGTTTCGACCCAAGGATCTCTGGGTTATGGTCAAGAACCGACAAAGTTTTAGGAAGATTAAAATGAAAAGCTAATAAAAGTTATTTGTTTAATTTTGTCAATAAATAATGAGCAATAAAAATTTTTATTTAAGGAGTTACTTGAATGTTTTTAAATTTAGGACAAACTTTAGTAACATTATCTATTAATAAAATTAAGCAAGTTCCGTTTATAAGCTTTTAATTGTAATTTTACTATACTTTTGCCTGTTAAACCTGAGTGGCGCATTCTGACAGTTAAAATTTACAAATATACTATTATATTTATTATTTAAGCCACAAATAATATTTATTTCTTAATTTGATTTATAATAAAGAATTTATATAAAAATAATGAGAAGTGTTTTATTGAAAATTTGCTAAAAATTTATTAAAATTATTTTCACAAAACATTTATTAGAAATTAACATAGCTTCCAAGTTTGGAGTAAAAAATTCGTTGAAAACACAATATTTGTATTTATATGTAAAGAAGTTTGAATAAGCTCTTACCCTACTATAAAACCCCTAAAATTTTCAACTCACGAGTGTAGCGGCCAAACGGTAAGAAATTTAGGCTTTAATAATGATCATAATATGTTCTACTCATAAAGTCAAATTGATAATTCATTGACCACTTTTCTGTCCGGCTAATAGTTCTAGGGATATTGGCCACAATAGTTGCCGATTTTGAATTTTTTGAATTAAAGTTTTACCAGTGGTTAGATTTAAAAAACCGAAATAGCCAAAAATATATTTGTAAACATTAAATGTTACAAGGTAAAAAATATACTCATCAGAAGTTTCATTAAAATATAAAATTTTGGGTTTTCAACAATTAAAATAATTTTATCTTGGTACAAATTTTTCAATCTTATTTTTTGAAATTCTACAACTACTCAAGATTATTTTAATAAAATGCTTAAAAATCTATTTCTCCTTTCAAGAGTTATAGAGGTTTAAGTGACTTACTTAGATAAAATTTTGTCAGATATGACCATAAATTTAAATTAAGATTAATAAACATATGCAGGAATGGCCAAATATTTTGAAATATCCCCCTTGGGAAAAATGAGCTAAAGACCGCCCCCTAGAAAAAACGCGAAATATTAAGTGTTTTCACAAGTATTACCGAAGTTTTTCAAAGATGTTCTTTTTATTAGGACAACATTTTTTTGTTGAAAGAATATATCTCTAAAACCGATTTTAAAAACTCATCCCCAAAGATTCTCCAGATTTAAGTTTAGAAAATTCAAGTCTCAGCACTTTAAAGTGGTCTCACTAGATTATTTTCATTTAAAATAATTATTCTTTTCATTCTAATTTATATTAATAATAAAATTATAATAGAATATTTTAATTTTTTAAATTAACAAAGCTGTAAACTTTACTCTGCTCATTTAATTATAATAATTTAATTATTATTTTTAAGGAATTGGCTACAAAAAGCACCATGATTTATTTATTTAATTTTAAAATTGACTTTAAACCATAAATTATAGTTAATGAAAATTGCTTATAAGGAGTCATAATTTATAGGGAACATAAATAATAATTTTATTTGGTTAATTGAATTATTTTCAATAACAATAGAGATAACATTCCGATAATCTGTTAATAAAATAGAAAATAATTAATAATTTAATAATAAAATAAGTCTCACATCATAACATCGAAAGTAATTAATAGTAAATAACTTCCAACACGAGAAGCCCTCATTTTTCTCTGCCATTCTTTCGATTAGAATATTAATCTAGGTAAATAGATAAAAATTTATTTCAATCAAAATAGTAAACAAACCTTGATATTTATGGACACCATTTTGGAATTATTAACAAAATTATTATTTATAAAATTATTGTATATGAAAACTGAATTAAAATATTTATATGAATTGTTTGTTAAAGAGTTTACTGAAGAGGCATTAAATATAACAAACAAAAAGATAATATAAGCAAGGAGAAAATAATAGATAAAAACCATCTTCAAAATAAACTTTAATGAAACAAATACTGATATATAAAGACATAAAACTAAAATAATTCCCCAAAACAACCAAAATATAACTAAAAATTTAGACCAAAAACTAGTGTTATATTCATATATCTCTGAATATAAGGAATCAAATGATTTGAGAATTTGTCTCATTTTTAATAAATACTGAGTTTTCTCTATTTCTAACAAAATGTTATTTAAGTGAATTGCTTTCATATTAAGATACATACAAATGATGTAAAATACTAAGACCTGATAGAAAATTATGTTACAAAAGTAATAAACCCATAGACTGTAAAGTATTGCATTTGGAATACCATATAAAATGATATCGTATAGTGTCGTATAAATGAGATAACAAACAATAATCAAAACAAATGAAGAAATCGTAAGAATAAAATTCAAATTAAATTCAATAATAGAGTAAAGAATTCTCGTTGTTTTAAGTAGTTTTAAGATTTCGTGTTCATCACTCATTCCGATAGATTTAGGCGTAACTAAACCCGACATCATTTGGAATACACGAAGAAATGTCGGTTTTATACCATTCTTGTAGTTATAATAATAAATAAGTTGAAAACTCAGAGCCAGAACTGAACAAAGAATATAAAGTACGTCAATGTGTTGATGGATACCAAAGAAATGTCCGATACTTCCGAAAGCTATAAATTTATTAACATTTTCTTCTTTATTAAAGAGTGTAACTATTCGTTGTGTTAAGTACAGAAAAATAATAGTGAAAACCATTATTGGATGATTACTGTATTTGCGTTTTGGCCACTTTTTGACTGATGTCATACATAAACCAATTTTATAGAGAATGTCATCAATTGATTCAATGATCAGTTCCGGAGGTAAACATTTATGGACTTTTATTTTCAACTTTTTGGCCTTTCTATGAGTGGCCATACCTTCCATTGTCTGTCGTATTAATATGTTTTTAACACAAATTACTAGAAAAATGTGTTATTTTTAAATTATTATTAGAATATAATTTCTTTTAAAAAATGTTTTCCTTTGAAATGTTTCGCAAACAAAATATTTATTATAGAATTGTTTACTTCATAGAATAATAATCATTATTCATTTATTTTCTAGAGTTTATTATCATGTTTTATTATACTATATCATGCAAGTATATGAGAAGTTTGGTTAAACAATATGTTAATATATAATGATATTTAATATTTATTATATTCCATTATTTTAATACCATTCGTATTTTCATCTAAATATAAAATACATATAAATGTAGAAAATATAACTTTACCACTAAAAATTTAAATGTAATTTATATGTTATTTTCATAATATCGAGTCTTAAACACTTAACTTATAATAACCAAGTATGTTTTATATGCAACACAAATATAATTTCAACCTCACTAAAATAATTTTAACTATAAAAGGACAGTTTGTAACTTTTTGTGGATAATCTTAACATAATTCGTTTTGTAGACTCTTTTTGATGTTATAATATTTAAGGAATCCATAAATGACTCAATAAATAACCAAGCATATTTTAAATAATTTATAAAGTTTATTGTATAATTTTATTTAAATAAATTATTAAACTCAAATATTTTTTTAAAGAAATATCATTTGAAAAAAATTACAAGAACAAATTTAGTAATTCTCTTTACTAGATAGAAATATTGTTTCCCACAATCATTGAATAATTCATTCAATTTTAATCCTTAAACTTAAATCTCTAATTTAGACGAATTTTACTTAAGCATAATAAATGGGCTATTTTTCATTATATTTTTATCTATTTCATTATAAGGACCAAGATAATTATAACAAAGATAATATAACAAATATTCTTAAATAAAAATTCATATATTTTTTTATTTAATTCGTGATTCTATTTTGGTTTTATATTTATAAATAATTATTACAGAAAAATATAATCAAAAATAAATATAGAATTTAATTTTTATTCTTAATTTCCCAAAATAGATTTGTTTGTTTAATATTAAACATTTTGTCTTGGTAAAATATAGCAACAAAAATTATATTTAAAAATCAAACAAATACTTCATCTTTAATTAAAGTGTGTCAAAATTATTATTCATAATAAATTAATATCATTTTTGGTTTTACATATTAGGACATATTTTACATTTACAATCGTTTTATCGAATGAACTTCTCTCTGGAACATATTTTATTATAATAACAAAAAAGTATTAGCTTTCATATAAAATTATATATAGGTTATTATCTAGAACGGAATGTTTTTTTTATAAAGTTTATTATTTTCAAATTTAAAATTAATTTATAATATAATTTGAAATAATCTTACAAATGGAAAGAGAGTATGAAATTTCCACTAAATCATTTATTAACTATTAATATTTTTAATATGTTTTAATCTTGGTAAAAATTTGAATTATTGTTCGTTTATTTACTTTTAATGTTCAATAGATTAATGTTCATAATTAAGGCTACAGAGAGTGGACACTCAAAAATGGGAAGAATTTAAACTAAAATATGCTTTCGTTTTATAAAACTTATAAATTTATTTTTGATAACAATGTTTAGCCCAAATATTAAATTTATTATTACAAGTGTTTGGTTTTCAAAAATAATGTTATTAATTAAATTAAAGCCGAACTAATGAGAAGAATATATCAGAGTATTTTCCGACAAAATTTGAACGATTAATTTATTGCAAGCTACTTTTAAAAATATAGGCTAGGTACGAAAAATGTATAAACAATCAGTTAATAAAATTAAATCAAAAAAGAGCAGAAAAAGTGATAGATTGGTAATTAAGGCCGAAAACTCGAAAACTCCAATTGTTTTATATCATAGACTGGAAAGTTTTTTAAAGCAGTGAACTCTTTCTCTCGGCATTAATTTATCTAATATTATTATTTTTAAAAATAAAACATTTGTAATAATAAGTTGAATATTTAGGCTAAAATTGGTTTTAATTTTATATTTATGTTTTAATAATGAAAAATTAGTTCAAAATCTTCCCATTTTTGAGTTTCCAATCTCTGTATTTTAAAAAATAAAATTCATTTTACTTTAATTGCTACCTGATAAAATTTCCCTGGCATAATATTAAAAATGAAATAAAGAATATTTTTTAAATAAATATCTAGGAGTAATAATCTCACTATTTAATATAA
>JAQFZM010002540.1:0-13362 GCA_034695785.1 Galumna obvia | reverse complement strand
GAAAAATCATTTTCTGTTAAATATAAATTAATTAACAATTGGTTTATTTTTACTAAATTTTGGAAATTTTTGAAAATTAATATATTTTGTTTTTAGAATTAAATTTATATAATTTGAATATTTGTAACCACTTTGTTTCGTTGCTAATAAAGAATAAATTAATGATTTTGTGTTTTTAAAAATAACTAAAATAAAAACACTTAACTACATTTTTAATAAGCCACCAAAGTTACAAACTAGAAATTAAAAATTAATTTAGGGGATGTATTTTATTTTGATATTTCGAGGTCTAGCTTGCGACAAAATGACATAGGTACCATTATTATTATGATCTATAATACTTTTTACTCTAAAAGAATAATGTTTAAATAAACAATCATAATTGATAAGTTAGTGTGTATTGTTATTTTTGATTATTTTTAATTAGTGAATAAAAATATATTTCCAGTTATTTAATCCTTTCTTTGATTTTATTTTATATCATTTTCACTACATTTACGGAGTAATATGTAGTATATGTATTCGTTTTGCGCGCACCCACCCACCCACAAATTTTTTTATTATTTGAATTGAATATCTAATTATACTAATTTTTACAAAATTTTCAAGTTTTGTAAAATGTTTTTGTTTCAATTTATAAATTTCCATAATTTAATATGTTTTTTCAAAGTTTTTAAAAGTTTTTCAAAATTTTTCAAAAGTTTTTCAAAATTTTTCAAAATTTTTCAAAATTTTTGAAAAATTTTTGAAATTTTTTTAAAAGTTTTTCAGTTAAAAAAAATTTCAATATTAGCGGGAGTGTGGGGGTGAAGAATGATTCTATGTACTACATATTACTCCGTAAAGGTAGTAAAAAATGAACTAAAATTAATAAAAGGTTTTAAGAATATTTTAAGGCAAAAATTCCCATTTTATGCATATTTCTGGGATTTAATGGATATTTCAATAATTTGTGTTTGAATTGATAGGCTATATCTAAATTGTATAAGGTATGATTTAGTTCTAGATAGCTAAATAAGTTTTTTACTAGATTAACTGATCCAAAGCGTTTGTCCGGCGCCTGTAAGTTGCTAAATGTAAAGCATATAAAAGTATGCATAACCCTCATAGAGAATACATGGGAGAGAGAGATAGAAATCTTTAAACTCTCCTAGATGGAATGCAGCAGTTTGCAGCAATATGGAATTTTTACAGTAGTAATAAATGATTATTCTCTATCATATTATCATAAAATTAAATGTGGGAAATGTTGGGAACTTTGGTTGTTCGACCCCTTGAGGTTAGTAGGGTAAATAGTTATAAGTTATAATGCATTGGACTTCTCGGCATTGCATGTAATACGTATGTGAAGCGGTGAAGCAGTGAAGAGGTGAAGCGTAAACTCCAGGCGCCGGACAGACGCTTTGTATTTGATTTTAGGCATAGAATAACACAAATATGTATTTACTTTGAATCTTAAACTGTAATGCAATAACTTTTGTGAACAGTTTTCCGATTAAATGGAAAAACTGTAAAAATGTTGAAAATATAGAAAAATCAATGCTTTCGATAAAAAATAAATAAGATTTAAAAAAAACTAAACATTTTCTTCAAATAACTTAAATCTCAAATTCCGTTTCGATATTGAGTTTTAGGAAGGGTTATATCAACCCCTGGAGTCCGCACTCAGTTGGGATTCTATAGTAATCAGTGTTATATAAATGAATTATTTTTCAAATAACATAAAATTTTAACATTTCATTAATACTATAAATAATATGTTAAAACATTAATATATGATTAAATTAATTGCGAAAACTTAAGAATTATATCATATAATTTATATGCAAAGGGTTTTCAAATATGTTTTAATATAACTTAACATAATATAACTTTTTATTTAGTCAATTACTTCAAATTAAACGTCAGTTGAATATTAGGGCTTTTGAATAGTTTTTACATAGAAAAGCCTATAAACATTATAAAACATAAGATTTAGCATGTACCAAAGTTTACTGGTTTATAAATCAATTGCTTTAAGGCAAATGAAATTCTCTTTATATACATTTCTCTGTATATATAAACAATTATTTTTGGTTCAAATTTAAAAATATTATTTATAAATAATAGAATAATATTATTGATAATCAAATAAATATATGAAATCATTTTTATTACTAATAAATTGTTAGTCATTTTAAATCATATTTAGTTCTAAAAAATATCAAAAAACTTTAATTTAATTTATTTTTATATAACAAATATTTTTTTCAAATAATTTTTTAATGGATTAGTCAAACTATTAAACATTTCATTACTCATTTTATAATCCCTTTCGAGTCATTTCTATTTTAAATAATTTTTATAAAAACGTATTAATTAGTGTTCACTTCTATTCTAGTTATTGAATAGTGAACATCGCTTTTCTTTATTAGAATTAAAGTCAATTTTGTTACTCTATTTCCCAATAATAAAAGTTAATGTGTATTTCATTTTCTATTTAATCAATAAAGTGTTTATTAAAATCAGTTGTTAATTGTAGTGATAATTAAGAGGTCACGACTCTAATATAATAGTATTGAGGGTATAATAGTCATACCGTTAATAATAGTCTATAGTTAAACGGTTATAAACCCCGATTTCTGGCCTAAGAAATACCGATAATACGGCCCTAATATTTAGAGACCAACACTTCCGATATCAACTGCGATTAAAGAGCTGATCCAACGGACACTAATTGACAATTAGGAAGGTATGCATAAATCAGGTCACCCGCCTAAGGAGTCGGCCCATTGAAGTTAACTTTTCACAAGTGGCAATCATCAGTAACGCCTTATTCAACCCTAACGACTGGCAAAACTTACTCGAGTAATGCCAATCTCGTTACCATTTCCTTTTGTTTTTTGTTAGCTTTTGATAATTAGAATTAGTCTTTATGTGAGATATTTTTATAATTAGATGTTCTTGGTATTGACTATTTATTAACCACTAAAATATTTGTAAGATTTCTATTATTCTGGATTTAACAAACATTAGCAACTAGTTAAAATTTAATTTTGTTAATCAAAGTTTAAAAGATTCAAATTAAATTCAGATTAATTTTTTAAAAATGAGCAAGTTAAAATAGAGTAATAAATACAATTGTATTTAATTAAGTATTTATTTGTTTCATATATTTATTGAAATTTAATTTAATTTATTTTTAATTTGAAAGCAAACGAACGCCAAATAAAGTTATTCTTAATTATTGTTTTGCAACAAATAATTTGTATATTTTTTTTAATTAAACGAAAATTTGTATAATTTTGTAGACTTTACTAATAATCTTATATTAAAATGTATTAAATATATGGCGTTAAAGATCTGTTCTGAGCGGACAAAATAAATATTATTTGATTTAAATATATATTAAATATAAATATATAAATTTAATAAATAAATATATATTAAATATATATAAATCAGGGATGCCGAAAGGATCGAGTCCTAGGGGGGGTATTTTGGCAAAATACTCCCTCCCTAGACGAAAAAATCCCAACAGATCTAGTGTCTGTCCATAGATGCTAATGTTAAAGGTCCTAAACTTGTAGTGTTTTCAAATTTTGGCCTCGTAGGGGGTATTCCGGAATACCCTCTACTCGTCTTTCCTGATATTATAGAATTAAAGTTTGACTGAAATTATAAATTAAAGATTATATTATAATTGTCTGAAAACTTATATTTTATGGCTTAAGAATAATTTAAACTCAAAATTAATACTTTTATTCAAGAATTGATTTAAAGATTTGAGGAAAAGAATGAAAATATAGATATTTATGTTAAATGTTTAAATGAAACAAACCTTATTTAATTGTCGTTGTAATGTTATTAAAGAAGTCTTCGGTAAAATGGCTCCAAATGTTATCTCTTGTATATTTGGACCAAATGTTGATAATTGACTTAAAGAATGAGTTGATTGGATTAGAGGACAGAATAGTGTCACTAATAATATCCAAATCGACAGAAGATAACATCGATTGAATCTAGTTTTGACTTCAATTGAATAGAAATACGACAAACACTCCATTTGTTTAAAACTTCTTAAAAGGATTTGATATTTGATTACATTTTTGATCGCAATATTGTTTTAGAATTAAAGAGTAATTTATATTTGTTTATATTCTGAATGATTTCATATTATTTTTATAACGATTTCTTGAATTCTCGCATATATTTTGAGAGCGAAAGAGATTTTATATAAAATCCAATTCACTTACAAACTATTATAACGTCAGTTATGACTATTTGAGACAATCATCGCATAAACGAGAACTCAATTCTCATTTATGACCACTTTTTCGGTCGTCATGTTTGCCCTCTGGTGTGAGTCTGTGCTCACTCACACCACTCTTCATCTATAAGATTATCGATCAATAATACGATTTGTCTTCACTTTTGCGTCGCTTCGGTTGTCTTTATTTCAAGTGAAGTAAAAAATCATTTATTTATTATTTAATAATTCATTTTTTTCCAAAAAAATTGTAAAATCATTATAATTATTATTTAATTATTAATTAATTCTTAATTCGAATTAAATAAATACTTTATAAAATGTATGGAATTATTGAAAGAGTGGAACACATTATTCATATTCTCAGTTATACAATGAGACAAAAACACTTATTTTGCTTAAAAATTAAACTAAAATATTGTAAAAAAAAATAAATACTAAAACAAATTCAAAGAATTTAAATCTAATTTGACGTTATTTTCATCGTTTGATGGTTTGTGTTTGAAATTTGTCACGATTTGATCCAATCTTTTGACCACTTCCATTAAAGAAGAGGCACTTAAAAGTCCGAAATCATATAAATTATTTAAATGTAAAATAAAATTCTTATATAAATTCTTTTGAATCAATTCAAGTCCTTTCTCTTCAACAAACATAAGAGACGCCAAATATATCTGACAATCGCCGACAAACCTGTAAACACAAACAAATTACTATTTTATATAATTTGAAATAAATTTAAATAAATTATTGAATCAATGAATGATTTAAACTAAAGTCTAAAATCAATCAATTTTTATGGCTTTTATTCAATGAAAGAAATGTTTTTGAATTTTTCAATAAAAAGCATTTGAATTACTATGACTTTTAGGGTATAATTTTGGAGTTGATTTGAGGCAATAATAAGATTTCGAGACATAAAATCAGTAAAACAAAAATCTCTACCAAAATATAGAGAAATAAAAAAAATAGTTTTCCACAAAAGAATGAATAAAATAAAATAAAATAAAATAAAATAAAATGGATTCCATTAATTGTTAATTCAAAGGAACTTTCATTTCAAAGGGCAAATCAATTGTTTAGTACACCGAGAAAACAAAAAAAAAAGAATTACCAGAAATGACTTCAGTTATAAACTCATGAATTCAAAGAATAAAATTTGGGACAAGAATTCAGTTTTTAACAAATTATAACTTATTTTGTGGACAAAAGTTTGAATCAAAATTATATAAAATGGTTGACTTAAATTTTAAGAGATAAGTATAAACTGACCCATTCCTCATAATATGTAAGTTCCACATTTTCATCACTTCTTTCTCTCCATCGTTAACATCAGTGAACTCATCGATCATCTGTTGAACAAAATATTATTTTGAATGAAAGCAATAATTGAAAATAGAAATGTACCAGTTGAGTTTTTTCTTTAAGCCATTTCGGGTCATTTTCTGATTCACTGTCGAAATCCATTTCTTGCGGTCGAATCGGTAGACAAGAATTTGTGTGATAATAGAGACGATTGTGTCCACTGATATGAATGCGTGCATTTATGCTGTCCTCATCGTCCGGTTCATCGAATTCGCTTAAACTGTGAGGAAAACGTTTTGGGCGACAGACTATCACATGAGTGACAGGATTTCGACGAACGGGTCCGTTACGGCTGAATGCAAACCCAGTATTAGAATACGACAAATCGTGAGGATTACCGGCATATGAGCCGTCATAACAATCATTGATTGAGACATCGATTCGCGCACATTTGATGTCCGGTACATAAGTGAAAGTAAATCTGTTGTGACTTAACTTCAAATGTTTTAATAATGAATAGAGTCGTTGGCAGTTGAGTGAACACCATGGACAACACATGTTATTCTGTGGACTTGTCTGCTGTCGAGTGTTGTTATTAAATAAAAATTGATAAATGACTCTGGGCGAACGTTTGCCGCCTAAACCTGAATCAATACTATTGATTCTTTGCATTTTCAGCGGAGAATTTACAGAAAGAACGCCATTATATGATAATTGCGATGAATTGTCGCTCATATTGTTTCCAATTCCGGAATCGTTTTCATTATCGTTTGAAAAATTTTGATTCAAACCATTACTAATACTAATTCTGGGTTTTGAACTCCACGATAATCGAAATTTAAGGATCGGTCCCTTTCGGAACACTTCCATCGATCCATACTTTTTATTTGGTTCTTCAATCGAAAGGCTTTCAATATCCTGAGCGTCGATCTCCTGCCACGAACTGAATCTATATTTGTTAAGACGTTTAGAATTCTTTGGGGGCGCACAGGGTTGGAGTACAACTGTATACTCCCCATCAGTTAACAAACAATGTCTGTGTTTATCAAATATCATGAGCTCTGCCTTATAATATGAAATCCCATCGGAATCGTCGATTCGACGTCTTTTGAGTGGACCGTCATTTTTATTCTCGTCATTAATATAAGACATTTCATTCTCCTGTTTATCACTTCCAACAAAATCGCCGTTTAAGTGACTGTTTGTTACAGCTTTGGAGGAAGCGATGAATAGTAAAGAATATGACCACTGTTTCACTATTTCTCCGTTTTGTTCACTTAATTCATTCTTAAGAATAGTCACAGAATTTGGTTCACTCTCTTCGGTATTGATTTTAATATCAGACTTTCCAACTGTTCATACATTTTATATTAAAATTAAATTTAGATAAAATACTTTTATTTAAAAATTACCTAAAAATTGAAAGATTGGAGTCATAACATCTTTGCGTTTTTGGTGACCCATTTTTAGGATCGAAGTCTCCAAACTTATTAATGAGTTATCTTTTAAACAAATATTATTAACAGTTATTAATCAAATTAAGTGATTAGAAATTCATACCTTTTATTGAATTTTGGTTTTTAATATTTAAAAAATTAAGCGATAAATTGCCGGAAGATCTGAATAATAATAAATTAATGAAAAAAATAAAATGCAAATTAGTGTTACTCCTCATCGATGGCTTCCCTCCTCTTCTTATCGATAATATATTTAAGAAGTGAATCAACGCTAAAATCTCGTCGACGTCTGGTATTAGTTCGGCACAAACGGTGTCTCATATAAGTTAGCGAACGGTTTAGAAATATTGGCTTAAATACAAACGAAACACATTTTCAGTTAACAAAGAAATTATTAAATACTTACAGAAATGATTTGTCGGGTTCTTAAGAAACGATAGATTTGTGTCGGCTCTGAAATCAATCAATAAATCAAATCAATAAAAGATAATCAAAAATCAAGAGATGTGGACATACTTTCAAAGGCCTGTAAAAACATTTCGTGTTCACAACCAATGATTCGATCGTTGTATTGATCGCTACTCTTAGAGTGTTTGTCAACCGAACCATTACTCCAATTACTACTTGTGCTGTCTTGAGATCGGATTCGCTTCTTTGATGACATCTAATTTGTGTCAAATGTTTGAATAATTAAATTAATTTCTTAAATATGACTCAAAATTATTAGAAAACAAACTTTTGTTTGAAAAATACTATAAATTATAAAAAGCGATCAAATATTGGAAACATTGACTCAAAACTGAGTTTTAGTAATACATTGAATGGACTCAAAGCGGCGCCAAAACCTTCAGTGCATTCACTCCATGACTGACTGACTGACACTCAATACTCACTATAAGCTATAGTCCATCCATTTCTAAACAGAGAAATAACTGAAATTGATGTCACACTAACAACAAATACTGTCTTTTATTTGATGCGAAGCTTTTATGATTCAATAGATGTTATACATTAGACATCATTTGTAGTTAAAGTGACGTCACTTCCAGTTATTTCTCTGTTTAGAAATGGACGGATTCTATTAAAGGGAGAAAGTGAACAGTATTTGGACGCCATTTGTATTTGGATATTAATTTATGCAAATAATACGTATAGTTTTTGATATGAAATCACGGTGTAATAATTTATGTAATTGTATTTAAAATACAAATGGCGTCAAAATACTGTTTACTTTCTCCGTTTAACAACTTTATCATAAAAGATCTGATATTTAATTTCATAACTTTATTGTTGGGATTTAATTACTTTTACTTCAAATCAATTTTAATTTATATCTAAAATATTTAAATCATTGAACAAATGGAAAGAAATTAAAAATTAAATATTTATTAAAATATAATTATTTTTGTTTTGATTTTCTTTAAAATAGAATAAAATTTTATATAAAATGATGTAAAGATTTAAACAATTTTATGAGTTTTAAAAACTAACAGAAATATAAATAATAATACTTTTATAAAATTGATTTAATCTCAACTTTGATGACTTCTATCAATAGAGGAACGCCTCTCACCATAATTACGGTCCGAATATGAGGACCACTCGACAGCAGAGAAAGATATGGTACCCAAAGAGGCAAAAATCGCTAAAATAAGAACTTGAATGTGAAGATCGGCTGCAGTCGAATAAAAGAAAGCGATGGCCGCTGCGATCGACTGAAGAAATTTGAAGAGTGCGAAAGCGGGGGCACTGTTTTCACTATAAACCACTCCTAATATCGAAAATATTTGGGTATTAAAACAGGCGTCGCCTAAACCCAAAAGGAAACTACAGAAGAGTGCGATTCCCAAACTATTCAATTCAAAGTCAAACAAATTAAAAGACATAACACTATTGCTAACGATATATACCTGCTATTAATATAGGACGGGTCGTTTGTTCTTTCTAATGATGAAATACTAGGTAGGTTTATGAATATTAGAAAGAATGAAATCATGTGCACCACATAACCCAAAATAACAATCGGGTCCCGACCGTAACGATTGGTTTTAGAGCCTAAGAGTCCAAAAGTTGCGCCGCCAATGATTTCTCCACAACCGATAAGTATTCCCGATATTCCTATAAATCTCTTTGCGTTTCCGTCAGAAACTAAAGAATTGGTGTTTCCGATGGCAGTTCCATAAACTCCACTAAAGAAACTTAATTCGAGCCCTAAAATTATAAATTTATTCGAAATTATTATTAAAAGATTAATAAAATGAAATAATACCCGAATAGAAGAAAGTAAGGCATAAGAGCGACATTTTTTTAGTCAACAAAAGACGAAACGCTCCGACTGTTTGATAAAACTTTTAATACATTTCATAATTAAATTAAAATAAATACCCAAAGCGTCTAAACATTCTTTAAGACTTTGATTTAAAGTCAATCTTTCGGTACTATTTCTGTTTCCGCCCCTCAGGAAAAAGACGAGAACAGTTCCAATGGCACAGACAACAGTAAGTACACTATATGTTAAAATCCTAGTTTTTTCATCGATATCATCCTTTACAAATACGAAAGCAACAAAAATATTGCCCCAAAGGAGACTGCATTGGAGTAGAGCCCAAAACACTCCACTATTTCTGGCCATTGTTTCCGAATCAGAATTAGCAGTGAGATAAGTACCTTGACCAGTCCATATTACTAATAAACATAATTCTATCAGTAAATTTGAATAACAAATTAACAGATGACTCACTCGCGGCCCCGACTCCGATCACAAACGACAAAAAATAGAGAACCCATACTTTCGGGTATAAGAAATTTGCGATAAATAAACTAAAAACAAATTATTTCGTTATTTTTCTGTTTATAAACTAAAGAAAAGCCCAAAACAGAGACAAAACAATTGATTTCTTATTTAAAACTTTAAAAATGTCGTAATTATGAGAAGTTCTTAAATGTAGTAAAAGTGGTAATACTTTCATAGAATTTAATATTTTGTTAAAACATTGTTTAGATCTCTGTTTTGAATGAATGCAAATACCAATAAGTTATTCCTCCAAAGACCATGGCCAATTTAGGACCAGTTATGATAACAGTTGAGGGAGCAATCCAATTTGCAAGAGCAAATGCCGCGTATATAATACATAGACTGGTATAGCCATTGGCACTTTCATATGAAGGATCTTGTAATTTGATGCTGTCCACAACCGTTTGCTTTAATCATTAATTAATTAATATTTAGTGAATGAGTCATAAGAGAGGAATATGGGAGTGAAGAACAGATAAATAGAGAACTCTATGTTTCAATATAAATAGATAAACTAACCTGGATCATTCCTCCTGTTTGGAATGCAGTGAAGATAAGCATAAAAGCGATTCCCAAAAGAATAACGTTAACAAATTTTGAGTCCATTTTTGATTTATTGACAAAAATTAAATTAAAAGAATTGAAGAAACGATGACTTTATTTCATAGTCAACAGTCGTTTGGGAGGAATGTCTGAAATATATTAGAAATGATAGAAATGAGGACACAATTCAATGAAATTCACAAAAAGTGTTTTCGATTTGAAATTTTTTTTAATTAACTAAAAAAGAGCTCAAAATGGAAAAGCGATCCACAATTCGTTGAAATGTTAGTTAAATATATATTTTATGTATTATTTATAACATATCTTTAGAGGACACAAACAGTTTATAATCAGTTATTTCTTTGATTTGTAAAACTGGTTATCGACTTGTTTTCAATTATCTGTTGAGTTATGAATTCATTGATTGCTTTAAATAAAGTAAAGTTCGTTATATCAATATATCAGAAGAATAGACTCAATTATTAATTATTAATAAAAGGCTTATATTATAAACCATTAATTAAAATAAATGAATAATAGATTAGTTTTAACACAAATATTAGTTTAAAAAATTAATGAAAATTACGAAAAATGAGTTCAATAGTCTGAGACTGAGTTGAGAAATAAAAAAGTGGTCACCACTAGTGTTGGTGTCACTAACGATGACTTCTCTTAAATTAGAGGTTAAAACTTTTGATAAGTGTTGAGTAATAACAGTAATAACACTTTACAATAAAAATATTTAATTATTCACCGATAGTTTGCTCTCAATTTAAAGACTTAATGAAAACATGACTCAAATAAAATATTAATTGCATTGAATTCATTCATTTAATTATAATATATTTTATTAATAATTTATAACCCATTTTACGATTGAAAAAAAAAACATTATTATTACTGAAATTATCAATTAATAGATAAATAGATTTATAACTTATTTAGAAAATTAGCGATTCGGGAGAAAAAGCGATAATTTTGAAGAAATGAATTACAAATAAACGGATTGATTAACATTTGATAAACAATTGACTTACAAATAGTTTTGTTGTCCAAAACGAAACTCTTTTTAAGGGATAATAACTTCTAATGAAATGTTTTCAATATTATTGTTTAACTAAATGTCAAAAGAGATTAGTTTTTGATAATATTTTTTACAATTAATATTGTTTTGAATGATTCCTAAAATTATAACAAAAAAGAGATAAACATTTACTATACATAGACTATACAATACATAGACTTGTATACTGTATATACTCTGTATTCACATTTATTACTAAAAGCACTAACAGTTGAACACATAAAGAGTTTCATATAAATAAGAGCCAAACCTTACCTCAAATTAATAAATATTTTAATGAATTTATAGAATAAGTTTATATTTAATTATATAACAAAATATAAACCAATAATTATTGACATATGTTTTGATGCAATAATTTGTTTTGAAATGAGTTTAACGTCATAGAGACTGACCCCTCACCAATTTATGATAGCATCTTATCAGGGTCAGATGTTTAAACATAAAGAGTTTATAAGAGTGAGAATAATATTTAAATAAAATGTATTAAACATTTGTTAATCACTTATCAGAAAATGATAATCGATCTAAAGTTAGTGATATTCAGATTATCATTAATTATCACTTCTTTTCAATGAATTCGTTGATTGAAATGAGGTTTTGATTGAATCAAATAATTTTTACTCACAATTAACAGCATTTAACCAAAGTTTGACAAAAACCACGTTTTTGACATATTTTTTACTTTACTTTCGCATAACATTGAAAATAAGGGAAAATAATATTTGATATAAAATCAAGGATTTCATGAATTTCAAAATTGAAAAGTAACCTTGGTTCATTGCTTAATTACTCTTCATTACTGAACCAAAAGTTTTAATTCTTTAAAAATAATAAAAACGTGAAAATCTAAACTTTTTAGTTAAACTTAAAACTATATCAAAGGATTGTTTTAAAGGCTATATATATATCAAAAAGGTTTTCCTGAATACCCCCTTTGGAGAAGAAAATAAAATGATAAAAAATAGCAGTATTAGTAATAGTACCCATTAGTACTACCATTTTAACACAATAATCTAAACTCTATGGACAAACACAAAGTCTGTGCTTCAGTTCTTTCGGTTATCCCTATTATATAATTTATATCTCAAACTCTGATTCATATAAATTACATTAAATTTATTTAAAAGTTATGATTTGATTCTAACGTTATAAAAGACCTAGCTATTAGCTACTAACAATATTGTGCCCCCTTTTCAACAGTGAAACTTAAGTAGGAAGTCGATAAAGTGGGTCCTCTTATATTGAAAAATTTCAAATAAAATGATATTAATCTAGGTGATTAGAATTAAAATTTACATCAAAAATCAATGCCAACGACCACTCCTTCACTCGACTCAGGACTTAAAATGTTTGGTCGAATATAAAGTATATACATATGTGTATGAATAATAACTGAATGAATTTGAGTTAGTTTTAAGTTAAAACTTTTAACATATGAGTCAATTCAATATGTTTTCGCTATTTAGGAAAACTTACAATTTTAGGCCTTTTTTTATCTCATTTCTAAATACTATTACCAAGATAATTTAAAAATAAACCCCTTATTATTTTGTTGAAATTCAAATGTTTCACCTTTCCATATACGTTGTTTAATGAACAAATAATTTATTCTATTATAAAAAGATCCTGACCAATGAATATATTTATTCTTTTCTATTGTGAGAAAAATATGCGCATGCTCACAATTTTTTTATTGAATTTCAATATTAGTAAAACTATAGTTTTGTGAATAAAGAAAACTTTATTATTGTACAAAAGGTTTAGTTTTGACTGTGAATACAAAAATAACGTTTCTCACAAACGGGAAGAATACAGTGAGAAATCAATTATTAACAGAGATCGACAAAACATGTCTCTATGTCAACAAAACGTCACATTTCACAAGTCATTACTTTATTATATTTGTTTGCATTAGTAACTGTTTCCA